>LPNX011014803.1:93099-121385 GCA_001517045.1 Pseudotsuga menziesii
CTAGGTAGAATTGTAATGTGATTGATATATGTTTTGCAAAGTACTATTTATTTAATCTTAAAAAAAAAGGATTAGCAATGTCTCCCATGATGTATTTGTGAGAATTTTAATGCGATTGTTTTCTTTTTTTGTATATAGCTACTCAATTTCCTTACTGAGATATTTCGGTCAGAGTATCAAGTGCACAACACGTCCATAACATATTAGAAGTAGAAGCGGCTTATTGTTCAGATATATAACAAGGGAAGCTGCTAAAGGCAGCAAGTCCCTGCCTTTAGCAGTTGAAAATGTATTGAAAATGTATTGAATATAGTTTCAGAGTATTGGTATGATCTTCATTAAATTTATACATTCCACAAAGAAATATTTGGGATAAATACGTTCGTGTAAAGAATGAATGTTTTTATTTGGTTTTGTTATATGAATACTAAGTATTTTAGGTTATGTTTACTAACAAATTAATAATCTTGTTAATGACTGTTAATGAGTAGTGATCTAGTTACGAGTATTGGTGATCTAATTTGTTTATTTTTTAGTTTGAAATTAATAAAGTTGAGTGTTACCTTAAATCAATTTTTGAGTTTGATAATGATGATATTGGTTTGTATTTTAGATTGAATTTAATAAAGTTGAATGTTTTTTTAAATAAATTTAAATCTTATTTTTAAGTATGGTTGGCCTTATTTTGATATTCCCACCGAACAGGGTTGAAAGCCCATAAAGGCTGAGTAAACTGATAGTAATCCTCTTTAGGTCAAAGATATTGAGCACGGTCTGAGGTGGCACATAAATATCAAATGTGGCAATCTATTTGGTATAACATTTTTTTGTAAGTAAAGATCCCAACCAATAAAATTAGTCAAAATTGAAATTCAATTTATGGCACACATTTAAAAATAAGATAGCTTTATTTATTATGAGATTGTAAACATTATTTTAACGTCTTTGATAATGTTATACAATCTCAAAATGCGCATCCAGTGATTGAAACAGGTCATAACAGCTTTGTCCCATAGTAAACATGTAATCATCTAGTGGATTTCTATTTAATATAGACATAATAAAAACGATGGCAGTTGTTATCAGTTGTTATCAGTTGAAGTTCTCCTTTTAATTTCAAAACATTGTGTACCATAGGAATCCAAGGAAAATTGCTAAAAATAAAGTAGGTCAGTTGCTCTCTTAAATATATGTATAATCAATCACATAAACTTTTTTTCACTTTTTTTTTCTCTATCCATAGGTAGATTAGAGAAAGAATCCTAGACGGAGCAGTGCATATAATTGAACTAGGATGGCCATTTGACAGATGCAGAAACGACTGGCTACTAGGTAGCCATCCCTGGCTTACTGAATTGTACTATACGCAATCAGCATTGATTATCCTTAAATTACCATTGAGGAGTGGCCTCAACCTCAGACAAAGGTATAATGGAACCTATATGTTCAATATCCTACTCCACAGGTTCAATCTGTGGCATGAATCCCTGGACCTCTCTAAAATAGGATAGCTAAAAAGGAACTCTGCAACCTGGCATAGAGCTCTTTGGAAAATACAAGGTTCCTGAGGGGACGGTGAATTCATTGGCCACTCACTGATTGTATAGATATGATAAGACTCACGTTGTGCACTGGCACTAACAAAGCATTCAACTACATGTTCCAGTTAAAATTAAGGTGTACCTGTTCGATTTTAAAGAAAATACCTTTGCCCTTCATTAAGAAAATGATCCACAAACTTCCAAAAAAATAATAATAAAGTTATTAATATATGAGAAGTGGACTACATGGAAAGTCGAGAGAGCCTACCTCGACTACATGCCAACAAAAGTTATTAATAAATGAGACGTCGACTACATGGGAAGTCGAGAGAGCCTATTTATGTTCAATACATTTGGCTTAGCATGCAAATACAACTGTCACGAGACATTGGAGTTCGTATAATCCATGATATTGGGCTTGCATGCAGGATTACATTGGGCTTGCATGCATTTTGTAGATAAAGAACATTTTGAAAAGCTGGGGATTTTGTGAAGGCTGCAGATTTATCATAATCAGGTATTTCTTTAACTTTGAGAATGTCTTGAAGGATGCCACCTCATGCAAGAGGATTTCTTGAAGGATGCCACCCCCGGGTAGAGGATTTCATGAACGCTGCTACCATTGATGCAATGACACGGCTATTACAACATTTCTATTACAGCATTTTCTTTAATAACTTTCATCCTTCTTTTAAAACCCTCTCGGACGAACCGTGCCTTCATGAGAACCACTGACCATACAGCTGACTTAATCCCTGCATTTTAATGAAAGGACTTCATAAGTGGATCAATTCGCATGCAGCAACAGCTTTACACGTCACAATTATTGGATCCCAGTTGATCATCCTCAATACCGTAGCACTCAATGGGCTCACAATTCTTTATCATGTTTAATGCACACATTGAGAAAAACTGCTCAAATTGTCTAGCTGTGATGTACTTTTCCTGGTATGAATTATCAAGGGGCTTTCTTGGTCCTTTTTTGCAACTATACGAAAAGGGTGCCATCACTACCAGTATCTGGTGGGGATCTGGATCCATATGGAAGTGAATTCAGAATATTGAGGGTTCGATGACCACCCTTTCACGTCGATTGGCTGGATTTGATACCAAGTACAGATTCCTAGTGCGCCCAGTTATTATCATATTGTTGAAAATGCATGTCGAAACGAAATGAGAGAATGAGTAATTCTAGGGATGGTAAAGATGTTGTGGGATACAGAGGAGGGGAACGTAGACGTGATATTTTTAAGTATGAATTATTAAGATGTGAGCTTCCAGTTCTAATTGGGATCAAGGTTTTACAGGCAATCTGGACCAATTTAGGTGACCCAAGTTGTTCTACTTTCTCATGATAGATTGCAAAAGTGGCCAAGTTTCTCTACGGGCTCTAAAAAAAATCTAAATCAATGGACCTTCTTCATCATGAAACTTGAGGGCAAACCTTACTATATGACTCATTTCTTTTTCTGTTACTTTACAGCCCAGAAGCGTTTCATGGTACGCGTCGATTTATGCGTTTGTGTCTTTATCAAATTTACATGAAACTCTAGACTGTCACTTCACTTAGCGGGTGTCTCACTCTTTCCCTTAAAAAAAGTGTCCAGCTTGGGCTTCAATATCTAAAATATCTCAGCGTTGCAATGTCATGTTTGATGGATCAAAGTTGTGTCACGCTCCAACTATCTCATTCTTTCAAGAACAACTGTCTTGGACTTCATATCCAAAACATTATCTACAGATTTCTTAATTGTAGTTTGCACTATTTTTATGTCAATTTTGTATGGATCAAAGTTTTGTGAAGTCATCTCTAGGAGAAAAGCACAGATGGAATTTGACCCGTAAATTGTTGATCAGAGGTAATTTTGTTGTTAAATACTACGCTCTGGTTTTTCTCCTTTATGCAGAGCTCTTGGAATGTAAGCAGATCTATGATCTTAGATATCAAAGTAATCATTTCGAGGTAAAAATGGAGGTAAGGGTTAAATCTATTCACGGTGTTGAACTGGCATTTTTTCTTTAAAGTGTCATGTGTAAGCCATGACACTACAAAGATTAAAATAATCTTTTTCTAGATATGCACGATGGAAGAAGAAGCATCTACAATCATATAGAAAACATTGATTTTAACACAAATTCATTTTTCTATTTAATGTTTAGCTGATAAAAAGATTGAATTGCAGGCTCAAAAAGAGCGCGATCAATTGCAGGTAAGACCTGACTTTTAGTACTCCGACTTTTTATTCATGAACTTTTTATTTCAACAATATTCAAATATTCATAGAGATTATTGAATCTAGCAGATGAATGCATGAATGTAGAAGAAGAGTTTTGCTTGTTTTTTTGTTTTCCAGTGGAGAAACCCAGGCCTGACATGCGTTTAAATGCTCGAGGAATTAGTTGCAGGTGAGGATTTTGAGCTCTGGACCTTCTTCTCCACTCGTTGAGAACTATAATGAGCCAAATCTTGGAGCTTTCCGCAGAGTATTTCAAAATCTTCGATAAGCATTCGATGAGGTCGTAAAGGCTGCTTTATGAAGCCAATCTAGATCAATTTTTTGTAATCTTGTCAGTTTATGTTAACATAGAGAGAATTATATACACACACGCGCATGATCTGTCGGGGTTTTCTCTCACCTACACAGATAAATCTCTGTTATGTAGAAGCAATTATTAAATGATTTTTTTGTAATCATGTAAAAGGTAAGCAATACTGGCTGGAAGCATTAGTAATTCTATATTTTTCATGAGCGAAAACAAAGGTGCTACAAGTGGAGCTGTTGTGCAAATGGGTGGAAATTTAGCTTCGAAGGGATACACATCTCGCTGCGCTGCTTGCAAGAACAATAAAAATAAATGTTTAGAGAAATCCATGCACGCGCCTTGTTTCCCACCGGACGATCCCTAGAAGTTCCAGTTGGTGAAATGGATTCCTATTGGTAAACAGAGTATTCGAAAATGGACGCTTCGTCAAATTGCTACAGGTTTGTTATAATTAATAGCAGAGCTATCTATATTTGAATTGCAAAATTATTGGTAGGACTAATCTCCCTAGTATGTCTAAGTTATGAACTGAATCAGTAGGTTTTATACGAAATGATAAATGAATTAAGTCGAGCTTTAATGTATACTTTTTGTTCTCCAATTGATCTAATTCGAGCTTTAAGTATATATACGTAGAAAGTAAGTAGCATGGTGTACGAAGCATACCTGAAGACTTCTTACATCTGCTAATTGTTGATGCAATGTTCTTTTTTCTTTCACCGGGTAAAGGAAGTGCTCTATCGCTGTCTACCAGATGACCTGCTAATCTCGTTTCACAAGCCTGTCATGACAAAGAACAAAATGCTATGAATTACCACAATGTTCCTGCCTCTTCTACTAAAACTTCTAGTATTCGTGACTATGGTGGCACACTGTCTTCAAGATTAGAGCAGAGCAGGGAGGTAGACACACAAGCAAAGGTAAATAAATTTTAGTTCCTTCTGGAGGCTACAAGGGTCAGCGCTGTGCCTCAACAGGTTTCTTAGCATGCATAGAAGGCCCACGTGCACTGCATGCAGATATAGATTTTGCAATGTAGATGTTGCACGATACATTTAGACATTAAATGTTTGCGAACTAATGCCAACCGGATCCTAGCATTACTTGATCAATACACTTTTTGGTCCAATAATTCCACTATTCAAAAACAAACTTTGTTAAAAACTAAGTCCCCATTGCTTCTAGCCTCGAAAAGAGGCCAAATAAGAAGTTGAAGTTGCTACTTGGCTGAGAAAATGGTGATCTATAGTTTGAATAAATAGAAGTTGTTAATTGGATAAAAAAACGGTGAGAAAGTGTTTTTCAAGGCTTGCAATAAAAACTTAGGATAAATGTCTTTGGTTCATGTGCAAAGTAATTGAAACGGCGGCAAGCCGAATAGTAGAGTCCCTACTAGCTGAGAAGGGACTAATAAGAAGTAACGCCTCAATAACATCTTGTAATTAAATTCTCACAAGCTTACTTTCTTTGTTGGCAAAATTTTTATGTTTAGACAATATAAAAGAAAGATTGTCGCTGAGCATGTAAATGAAAAGTTTAAGTCTACTAAGTGTGTGTATGAAATAGTCCTTCTCTTCAAATGAAAATGTGCAAATACAACTGACGACTATCCATTCTACAACCCAACATTATGGAAAGTAAACAATGCTAATAACATTTTGCAAGGTCTTATTAGTTCAGATGCACATTCTAGGTTCATTTTTTCTATCGCATGGTGAGAGCTTCTTCCACTGAAGTACATTTTGGTATTTTACAGAGGGTATCTTAACAAATCCGACACACCAATGCATGAGCATTGTTAGCATGATGGTGGTGTTGTATAATGTGAACAAACCATTTGTGATACCATAAATGTTGATGGAGGAGAAAAAAAACGTAATGTAAAATGTATAAGTAATAAATATGAAGAAGATGGTTTACAATAATAATTGCCCTGGGTATTTATACCTTAAGTGGGGAAGAGAGGTGACTTTTCAAGTCAAAGTCACCTCTTAGTTTAATTACAAACATTTACTAAAATTAACCTAGCTTAATATTTAAATTTAACATTTGTAACATTGCATTCTCCTTTTAAATTGCTTTGTCCTCAAAGCAGGGTAAAGATGGGTGTTGCTGAACGAATTTCTCTATTTCCCATTATGCATCTTCTTCTAGGCAATTCTTCCACTTAATGAGGTATTCCTTGATCATTCTAGTGCGTAATCTCCGTTCTCTGATGTTGATGATAGCTTCTAGTTCTAAGATTAGTTTCTCTTCTTCATCTAGAGTGGGGAGTGTTGTTTGAACTGATTGTTGTTGACCCAACAACTTTTTAAGATTTGATACATGAAAGACGCTGTGAATTCAACTTGTCTCTGGTAACTTTAGCTCGTATGATATGTTGCTAATCTTCCATATAATTTGGTATGGATCATAGAATTTAGGTTCTATTTTGTTTTTTCCTTGTTCTTTTAGTGATAATTGTTTGTATGGTTGAAGTCTTACGAATACCCAATCTGCTAATTAAAACTCTCTCTTGGTTCTATGTGTAGAAATAATAGATCAATGCTATGTGCAATGATGCTAAGAAGAAGCACAGGAAATAGATCTTGCTACTAAGAATTCTCACAAGCATACACAGGAAAAATAGAGAGAAGAAAAGAGATTGAATCACATGAATGAAGAGATGAATATTGGTGTGTATCCTTCCATCGAATAATTATGAATAATAGAGTACATAAATAGTACATCCCTCATGGGGAAGTCGAATTGTATGGAAACAACTCATAAAGCTCAAAAAGGCTGACTTACCAAAATATAGCAAACCCCCATAGGTGGATAAAGCACTTGCTAAATCTATCAAGGACCTCACGAGTTGGCAAAAGCATGAGTGAGTTGTCAAGGAGATGGAAGTAACATGCTAATCCTAGAAAATGGAGAAAAACTAATGGAGGATGGGTTGGAAACAAAAGCACCCAGTTTCCTAGTTGACTAGCTTTTATCTTATCCATAGAAAAGCAGAAAAAGTAGAAAAAGCAGAAAAAAGCAGAATCTGCTATAAGGTCCTGCATACTAATTCTAGATGAACCCAGAATCAGAAATAACTCATTCCTAGGATATAGATGGCATGCATTGACTTTAAGGTGCCACCTAATTAAGCTAGTGGGTGAATAATTAATCAAATAATGATTAATTATTTTATCCTAAGTTGTGAGTGGGTTTAATATATTCCAACACTATGCCGGTCTGCTTGTTGCTTCATATGATTTTGTGTCATAGTTAAATTATCCTTGAGTGTTTGCATAATTCATTGGTTGTCTTCTAGTTGATCTTTTACGACGAGTACTTCTGTGCTTCCTTGAATGATTTCTTTCCATCGGGGTGGTTCATAACTATATAATTCTTGAAAAGGAGTCATGTTTGCTAAGGTGTGATACGTAGTGTTATACCACCATTCAGTGAGATGTAGCCATTGTAACCATTTGGTCTGTTTGTCTGTGACGAAACTATGGAGGTAGGTTTCAAGACACTTGTTGACCACTTCGGTTTGTCCATCGGTTTGTGGGTGATATGTTGAGCTCATATTAAGAGTGATTCTTGTTTGCTTGCAGAATTCCTTCCAAAAATTTCTTGTGAATTTGGCGTCTCTGTCGCTAAGTATAATTTTTGGGAAACCACGTAATTTGTAAATATTTTTACAAAACACTTCAGCAATTTCTTTAGCGGAGTCAGTTTTCTTTATGCCCAAGAAATGTGCATATTTCGTTAGTCGATCTACTACCACAAGAATTTTATCCTTACCCTCTGATAAGGGTAACCCTTCAATAAAATCCATAGAAATTTCCTCCCACTTTTGCTTTGGAATATGCAATGGGTGGAGTAGCCCTGGAGTCATGATATTTTTGCTTTTATTCCTTTGACATGTGTCGCATTCGGCTACATATTTTTGAATTTCCTTATGCATTCCTTTCTAATAAAATGATTGTATGGCATTGTAATATGTTTTGAAAAAACCTACATGTCTGATAGCAGGTGAATCATGAGATTCTATCATTACCTTAGTTTTAAACCTTGATGTTGGGTTTAAATAGATCCTTCCTTTGTACCACAAGATGTCATTTCGCCACTCGAATTTTGAACCTCTATTTGGGTCTTCGATTAAGGCACACGTGTTTGGATCTTTAGCGTATTCTCTTTGTATTTCATCCAACCATTCTGGAATAACGATTGAAATTGCATATGTCTGGAATTTATCCTTTCTAGATAGAGCATCAACGACTAAATTGTCTTTCCCTCTTTTATGTAATATGTCCATATCAAAGGTAGCAATTTTTTCTATCCATTTTTGTTGTTTTGTTGACAATGCTTTTTGTTGGAGGAGGCATTGAAGACTGTTATGGTCTGTTCTTATTAGTATTTTTCTCCTTAGAAGGTATTGTCTCCATTTTGTTACCATAACCTTCATGTTAGGTACTGGACGAACAAATAAGTTTAATATTTTAGCAAGGTTGGCATTAACGAAGTTATGGGTGCCGCCAAAGTCGATGAGAATTGTGATGTTATTATTTTTTATATGTCCTTTAATCTTCAATGTTTGCGGCTGGGAGATTCCGGTAATAGCTACTAATTATATTTTTGGGGTATCGTCCTCAATTTCTGTTTGGTAGTCTGGTTGACTATCCGCCTTGTTATCAATTGGTTCTTCGACTTCCAATTCTGCTTCTTCTGCTTCACATGCATACAATTTATTTTGTAAGCACCGGTGCTTAGGATCCCATTTGTCTCCACAGAACTTACATTTCCCTTCCTTTATTCTCTGGGCCTCTAAACTGGGCTTCGTTCCTTACCTAAGTTGTGGCGGTGTATATCTTGGATTTCCTGTGTATGTTGATTGGAAAGGCTTCCTTTTGGAGTCATCTTTGTCGAAATGTGTATGGGCAGATTTCTTGAATTTTTTTTCAATAATCCTAGCTTTGCGTTGTGCTTCCTCCAAGGTAGAGATGCTATGTAACTGTAGTTCATCACAGATGTGCTGTTTAAGACAATGTATGTAGGTCTGTAATCATTGGTCATCGGTTAACTCTGGGACTTGAGTTGACAATGCTTCCCACTCACATGTGTACTCATCGACACTGCTTTTTTGTTGTAACCTTGCGAGTTTGGAAAAAAAATGTTTTTCTTCAATGCCCTGGAGTCTTTTCATGAGGTCATTCCTGAAACTAGCCCAGTTGTGAGAACATATTCTTGCAGTGTTCTTCCACCATAAGTACCAATTGTAAGTGTTTCCTTCTAGATGCATGGAGGCATATTTAATTTTCTCACCTTTGTAATGGATGTTGTGGATGTCTAGGTATTCCTTGGCTTTGTTAACCCATGCTATGCATTGTCGTTCGTCCCCATCGTATTTGCGTAGCTCAACTTTCACCCACACTTGGCGTCGTTGTGTATATGAGTTTGAGGACGACATGTTGAATAGAGGATCTGGCGGCTCCGGTGTTCTTGGAGGGTTTGGATGCGGGTTATTAGATATTTGTAATCTTTCCAAGATGGTGGTTAAAACTGCCTGATTTTTCTTTTGGTCTTCTTGTAGAGTGAGGAAGGTATTCTCCATTCGTGACATGATTTGTGTCCAAGTCGACGTCAAATTGTCACTCGTTTGTTTGATCTTTGCCTGGAGTTCCTCATAGTTCTTGTTAATCTTCTCATTAATTTGGTCGAACCGAGCATCCATTGATCTTGTGATTGGAATTTTCTTGGCGCTAAATGTGGATTTATTTTTGTTTGCGATATGATGCCAGAGTGCCACGATTTTTTTTAAAATAATTATAATAATAATTATTATTATAATATAGTTTTGTTTAATAATAATATTAAAAAAATATTAATATTAATAATTTATTTAATATTAAATTGGTATTGGAGAGGAGGCAGGAGGAGGGGTACTGGGGAGAGGTGGAATGGTGGAGTAGGATGGAGGTGGAGATGGAGTGCAGTGTGAGCACGTGGACGGTAAAGAGGAGGTGTGCAGCATGTGTGCAGCAAAGGTGAGATGTTGGTGGACTGGTGCCGAGAGCTAAGAGGCTCTAACACCATTGTAATACCAGAAATGTTGATGGAGGAGAAAAAAACGTAATGTAAAATGTATAAGTAATAAATATGAATAAGATGGTTTACAATAATAATTGCCTTAGGTATTTATACCTTAAGTGGGGAAGAGTTCAAGTCACCTCTTAGTTTAATTACAAACATTTACTAAAATTAACCTAGCTTAATATTTAAATTTAACATTTGTAACACCATTCACTATTCTTCTAGTTAGAGAGCTACAGGGGTGTTTTTTTCTTAAAGAACCAGAAGACAAAGTTCTATCTCATTGTACAATATGATGAACTTCAGTGTCGTTTCTTTTTTACTAAAACCCATAGAATTTGCAATCCATAAACTTTATCATTGTAATTTTAGATGAAAACCACCTCCACTTATCAATAAAATGTACACCAAAAAACACAGCCTAGGTCAAAGAAACACTTTCAAACAAACTAGTAACAATACTTACTTTGAACACAACCTGTTTCAACATATGTAACTTGACTGCAATACATGTATACACATACTTGTATTATTGTGCACTAATCTTCATAATAAAATTTTTATTATTAATATACACTAAAAACTTTAATAAAGCTATCATCACAATATAAGGCAAGTGAAGTAGATTCAAAAGTGAAATTCAAAAGTAAAACTCAAACTAAGATGTTTTAGCTCTTCAATGATTGCATAGTATTCTATTTCTAATGGCAAAGACCTGGTGCCTTTAAAATGAATCAAAATTACTTATTTATAGATTATGGCTTTGATATTTTACATCACAAAAACATCATAAATAACCACTAACTATGGTTATGGTTATGGATACCATGGTATCAAGAAAGTATCCTTAAGAGATACCTCAAAACTGCAGAGCATAGTTCCATAATAGAAAAACTAGCCTATATAAGGATCCTCAATCCTCGTAACTTTTACAGACATGAAGTTAGCTATGTATAAACTTTCACAAGTATTCTAGCTGGTTAGGATCACAAATTAATTATATATTTTTCACATAAACAAATATATATATATATAGAAGTAGGATAATTGAGTCACGTGTAAAAAATATAATGTTATATCCATTATGTAACTAACTTAACATAAGTGAAAGTATTTCGATTCCTATACCAACACATAAACATATATAGAAGTAGGATAATTGTGTCACGTGTAAAAAATATCATGTTATATCCCTTATGTGACTAACTTAACATAAGTGAAAGTATTTCGATTCCTATACCAACACATGTGGACTAGTTTTGTGATACATATGGAACTAGTTTTGTAACATAGGTGGAATTCCTGATTAAAGTTAAAATCTAATTTACAGGGAAAGCAAGGGATTTCAGTATATTATAAAGATGTATAGTATACTATAAAGATTTATTAAAAAATGAAAAGAAAAATTATTAAAATTAGTTTTATAATATTTATGTAAATTAGTTAATTTTTTTTCTTTCATATAAAAATACATAACTTGTTAATCCAAAGAATGAAAGTTACTTACATCAATACAAAAATAAGTGAACTAGAAAAATAAACTCTTTCTACTAATCCTGTAAAACTAAAAAACTCATCCTTTAATACAATATCTATCATATACTATCTGCTACATAAACTAATCTTTATACCATAAAAAAAAAAAAATCCAAACTAAAACACAGCAAAATACAAAATACATCAAGCATTTCAAGCAAATAAAAACAATTCCAGGCTAAAACACGGCTGCCAGAAAACTAAAACCAAACATAATCAAAAGATATTCAAAGATCCAGATTCATGCAGCACTATCTCTAAAAATTTAAGAAAAAAAAAAAAAACGCACCTCCAATATGTCTCCAACCGAGTTGTTAAAACCTAAGCCATAGGAAGAGAAACGGATTCCACTCTATTATTATAGTGATTGCACGGTGACTGGTTTGGTTTCGTTTCCTAAGCAGCAGACCAGTTATCTCTCATTGACTGAATATAATATAGAATAGTTTATATAATAAAAATAAAACCATTTCAAATCGCCTCTAAACCTGTAGAATTTTAATGTAGTTCCTTCTAATAATATAAAGTAATTCTGAATTTCCATTCACTTCTTAAACGAAAAATATAATTACACTTTCTCCAATTTCTTAGAATCCATTGGACAATGATCACAAACACATGAACAAAACAAAGCGAATAATTTATGATTTAAAAAAAAAAATTTATCATCTCAAACGTACGAACTGCTCTTTGGTGATTGATTAAAAAGGTATAATCAGCCCATACATCGCGGTTGGAATCTACAAAGTTTCTCATTTAAAATTTAGTGCTCTTTGGTAGTAAATAATATCCATGTAATCGCAGTTAAGATGGGAAATACACAGTGAAGATTTTAAAATGATTATAATCTATGACTTTCTTGTTGCGGGATATACACAACCGAGCAAGAAAGTCCTTACGTCATTATTGCAATTTTGAATAGCTTTGAAGAAGCCGAGAAGGTGAAAGAGTGAAGTGTCGGCGTCATCACCCGTCCAAGAATCGATAAGAATGCCATTGCGGGGATGGAAATGGAAAGCAATAGGTTTATCATCGACAATTATAACTTTGGTGAGATCCCTTCCCAGCAATGACAGGTCTTTTACGTACTTTATTATTGTACCCTCCTGGTATTGGTATCGGTACGGAGTGCACATGTCCCTGCATAGTCTATGGGTGGGGGGAATGATATTCATATTATTATCAATGCCCTTTACTCGAGGGAGATCTTTGAGCAGCCTGTCCACGGCAGCGTTCACGTACTCCTTTGTACCGGCGCTGAACACCACAATCTCATAGGCCCCTGAAATTGCCAATACCTGAAGAAGCTCGCCCACACCGGGCCTTTTCAACACGTATCGCCTATGCGTTACGTCATCATATCGGATAGCTATGCTGAAGTCGAAGCGACTAGGTATTCCTTTTTCTAATTTAATTGTATGAATTAGGGTGTCGTCCAAATCAAGTACCACAGTCTTCTTTTTCTTTTTTAGATCGGCCGGAGTCATGGCGGGCAAAAGGAAATTCTGTCCCATTTGCTGATCATGGTCATGCTCACTCATATATTCTATGTCAGAAGAAAAGTAGGGGAAGCAAATAAAATCTCCAATAAAATCTAATATTAAATTCCATACCCCGCGACAAGTCTCAAAGCCTGGCTCTGGCCCTGGCCCTTCCCGTGTCAATAGACTTGTCATCTTCTCACACGGCTGTCTAATCGGTTGGTGGGTTAGCTATTTGCCTAGTTGCAGCTGGTTCTATGTGCACTGTCCTTTTTCTGCAGCCAACACTTAGCCAACGTTGCTGCAGGCTGAATACAAGTCTTGAATTCCCACTTCTCCTCTTGACAAATACTATGCAATCTGCCTCTGCCCCTTATTTGAACCCGAGCGATGTCCTCTGTACAAATGCGGTTCTCTCTACAAATGGTGCTACTTCAATGTGCAGCACTTAACAACGGTGACGCATGCACGCTGGTACAACCTCCGGCGATCTCATGCTTTCTGAATGTTACACTCAGAGTACAACCTCCGATGATGCAGTGAGTGAATATTTTTGTATTTTTTATATTTGGTTTAATGGTTTATTCATGTTTAACTACACGTTATCATAAATATTCTTAGTGTTATTCATTTATCAACTATAAGTTATCCATGGATTGCTAATAATTATCTATTCATTAGCTAGCTACCAGTTAATTATCTAATCATTAGCTAGCTACAAGTTATTTTTTATATTTTTAGCTATTTTTATATTGCTAATAGTTATTTATTCATTAGCTAGCTACCAGTTATTTTTTATATATTTTTTTTATAATTGTTTATTTCGAATTTTGAACTGAATACCATAAAATCAATCTCCACAATACATTTGTCAAATACTAAGATATTTTTCAAACATTATCAATAATCTAAAATTTTTTTCAAACATACTTTGACATCTAAGCAAATTACATGTAATTAGCCTTTAACAAAATTTAAAAAGCTTTTCAGCTAAACAGATTACATGTAATTAGCGTACCAAAATTTAAAAAGATTTTCGGCTAAGCAGATTACATATCATTAGGCTTTAGCAAAATTTAAACTCAGATTTTTTCCAAACATACTGGAGTCCACCTACCACTGGCATCTAAGCAAAATTACATGTAATTAGCCTTTAACAAAATTTAGAAAGCTTTTCGGCTCAGCAGATTGCATATCATTAGCTTTAACAAAATTTAAACTCAGATTTTTTCGGAACATACTCGGAGTTCATCTACCACTAGCATCTAAGCAAATTACATATAATTAGGCTTTAACAAAATTTAAAAAGCTTTTCGGCTAAGCAGATTACATATCATTAGGCTTTAACAAAATTTAAAAAGCTTTTCGGCTAAAATATCGTAAAGATGTGTCTTGTAAAGATTAATCAAAGCCAAAATTAAGGGGTATCACCGAGCTAAAACGGACTAGGTCCAACTGTGGTTATGGATATGGGTTTGGGTTGCACCATAAACTTTATTTTTATGAATTGTTTTAGTCGGCGGAGCCACCTCTAGGTCGACGTGTACGATGATCTTAGTTTTGATGTATTAGACTGGATAGCAGTGTATCAAGTCACCAATTCCGACGAGAAAAAAACAACTTTGAAGATTTTAGACTCAAACCCTACATTAAGGTAGAGGTTGGAAAAACCATTTAAACCAATGGTAGATAAAAGATTTTTAGGAGGATATGATCCACTCTAGAAACTTTGAGAATTTTAGACAAGTTAACTCTAACACAAACTTTACACTAAAGTAATGGTGGGAAAAATCACTCAGATTTATTATTTTTTTAGGGAAAGTAATTTTACTTTATGGTTAATTTGTAACTATGTTGAGTACATCCTTTAAAAGTTAGTTAGGCCATATTTTCAATTACAAAGTTATGAGTATAGTGGTAAAAACCATTATATTGTTTTTAGAGATCGAAGGGAACGATACATGATTTCATGCATATATTTTTAATTACAAAGTTATAGGTTTAGTGGTAAAAATCATTATATTGTTTTTAGAGATCCAAGGGAAGGATGCATGATTTCATGCATATGAGCTGGATCATTAAGCAAAAATTGGAAGAAACCTTTTTTCAAAGTTAATTAGGCAATATTTTCAATTACAAAGTTATGGGTATAGTGGTAAAAACCATTATATTGTTTTTAGAGATCCAAAGGAATGATGCATGATTTCATGCATATATTTTCAATTACAAAGTTATGGATCTAGTGGTAAAAACCATTATATTGTTTTTAGAGATCCAAGGGAACGATGCATGATTTCATGCATATGAGTTGGATCATTAAGTTAAAACATGAAGAAACCTTTTGTTAAAAGGTGGGTATATGTGTATATAAATGACATGGTTTCCATGTTTTTTAAATCTAGTTTTATGTGAATATTTTAAGAGGTAGATTTTCTAAAAGAAAAAGTAACCTAACATAGAAATCATTGTAAATCAATTACTTAAACTATTATACTTTACATAAAAATTTATCAAAAAGAATATTACCTTGTGATGATAACTCTAGAACAAACATGCATGGATCCTTCAATGCCAACTCTATGATAATGTTACCAAAATTGTCAATGTAATTTTCATGAATTTTCATGTGAGACCATAATGTCTTTGCTTATGACAAAAGGACCTCAATTAATGTGAAAACACAACAATTATCAATGACCAAAAAGACCATAATACTTCAATGGATTTATTTAATATTTAGTTAGAAACATTTCTATGGCTACATATTAAACATGTATAGATCCATCTTAACTCTAGATCTAGAAAGTGTGAAGAGGGATCAAAGTCCTTGAGGTGTAAGTTATTCCTCAAATTTGCATTTGAAAAAATGTACATGTACCTAAAGGAATTTCATCCTTCTCAATGCTTGGTAGATCGAGAGTTAATGTAGATCTATATTGATAAGTTATAGATAGTTGTGGGTATCATAGAGATATATAATTATCAATTTCCTGACTTGAGAATACATTGCATCTTTCCTCTTTTTGTTTCGTGATTTGGTATAGGCGATTATGGAACAAATACACATCTTTGTTTGTAAATCTTAGTTGTGTCTGCATGTTATGCTATACAACAATATTTCCTAACAATGAATACCTTATGTATTACTATATTATGAAGTCATTCCTTAACTTCGTAATTCTTGTGGATAGTCAACTATGAAATGCATAGGAACTCCTTTACATTTTCCTAAGAATTAATACCTTGGGTATTACTGTATTATGAAATTGATCCCTAACTTTGTAATTCTTGTGGATGCTCAGCTATGAAATGCACAGGAACTCCTTTTCATTTTCTTATTTATTGAAAAGAATCATTATAATAGAGTGGAATCCCTTTCTTTCCTTGACTTAGGTGTGATTCTTTTTCAGTTTTTAAAAATTGGAAAATAATCATTATATTAAACTGAAATCCTAAATTAAGTTTTAACAACTAGTTATGTTGATATCCACATTGATTATATGGTAGTCCTTCAAAATTTTCATAATTAACAACTATTTCTTTTTAAAAAATAGCTCATGTAATAATTGCACTTTGTGGTAATGCAAAAATAACAATAAAAAATTAGAAAATAGCTCATGTGATAAGTGAACTTAATAGCAAGGTAAAGTGTAGTCCATGTCATGTCACAGTGGAACTCCATCTAGCAGCTGGGAGTCAAGCTGACACTGAAACTCCTAATAAACTCCTATGAACTCCACATTGATTATATGGTAGTCCTTCAAAATTCATAATTAACTACTATTTTTTTTTCAAAAATAGCTCATGTAATAATTGCACTTTGTGGTAGTGCCAAAAAAAAATAGCTCATGTGATAAGTGAACTTAATAGCACAATAAAGTGTAGTCCGTGTCATGTCACACTGAAACATGTCATGTCATAGTGGAACTCCATCTAGCAGTTGGGGGTCAAGCTAACACTGAAACTCCTAATAAACTCCTATGAACTCTTAATAAATTCCTTTGAACTGGTATAATAATTACACTTAGTGGCATGGTAATGTACAGTCCTAGTGTCTGTGGAACTCCATCTCGTAATTAGGAGTAGAACTAATGTGCATGAGGGTTAGTCCAATTCCATTTGGTACGTAGAAATCTTAATTTAAAATTCTTAAAACTCTTAATAAACTCCTTTAAACTCTTAATAAACTCTTCTATTTGGCAATTGAACTTCTAATATGTAATTCTTATTAAATACCAAAGTTCATTCAAATTAATTAATAAAAATTAACCTTAATTTATTGGTTCAAATATAACTTTCAATAATAATTATATTTTAAAATATAGTTATTTATTTTACCCAGTTATATCCTAACTTTCATTGTTATAATGTGGGTCGGGAATCAACAATGACAAACACTTCTAAATTTGAAACCCTTCTTCCGGAAACGAATCAAATTTTCACTCACTCTACTTTCTATGTTATTTAATTTAGTTTTTATTTAATTCAATAGTTTTGATTTTAATATTTTTTTTAATATTTTTTTAATTTAATCATTTTTATTTATATAATAATCTTTGAAACAAGGTCTCATTTAATAATTCAGTGGATTAACTCAGTGGGAGTTATCCGAACTTCGAAAAAAATCTTAATGTAATTTGAAATGAAAGAATGGTTGGTATAGGATATAGATATAGTAAATGATAAATATGTATATATAGTTTTTAATATATTTTATGATAATGATAATAATGGTTAATGTTTAATGAGACTAAATTTTAGTTTATTGGATCTAAAGAAACCAATTAATTAGTTTGTTTTAAAATTGTATTCCTATGTTTAAAGAGTTTGGTGAGGAGCGAGCTCACTATAATTTTGACAAGTTAAAAAGCTAGGAAGGTTGGTATTGCAACAAAGATTAGGAAACTGAGATCTAATGTGGGTGTACACAGGGCACTCTAAGAGGAAGTGATTTTCATCTTCAATGCTCTTATTCTCACAGAGATGGAAGATCCTTTCCACCCAAGGTGTTTTAGGAACTGCCCAACGACTTGTTGCACGATGGAGCTCGTGAGAGTTCGTTCTTATTTTGACTCTATTAGTTTTTTTCTTTGAACTAGTTAAAACAGAAAGATACTTTTGATCTTCTAGAATAAGATGGATGACTTCCTTATAATATCTTAATTTTCTTTTAGCCTCTAAATCTTTCTCACACCATAGTTTCTCTTTAAACTTAGAAGTAATAATATTTTTAATTTTATTAATATTTTGCATTGCAATATTTTTGTGGATCTCCTAATGGTTTAACACTGTTAGGATATCAACAATATGAGAAGAACAGAAAAATTGATTTAAATCATATTGTATTGAGTTATGTAATCAGTGAGTTAAATTATAATAATTTGTTCTTTACAATGATTCTTATCAGCGTTTGTCATCCACATCAGATGTGCTACATCATGAAAATTAGTTTCACGTGTGTAAGTATAGGAATTGAAGTGACTTTCCTTTATGTTACATTGTGGTTAACCTATAAAATACCAAGTTAAAATACCAATTATCGCATTTGATATCTCTCTCAATATATAGAATACCAAGTGAAAGTTTATACATAGCTAACTTCACTTGTAGAAGTTATGAGGATTGGTATGGCTTTCAGTCACAATTGAAGTTGTTTTCATGAATCGATTTATGAAGAATAATAATAATTTACACCTAATCGATTTATAAATTTGTTTAATTTATTTTAAAGCTTTCATATATACTCATACTAAATTTTTATTTAAATTTTGTACGATTTTATTAAAAAACAAACAAAATTCATATTCAATACAATGAGTATCGATTTACGATCTAAACTCAACCATGTAAGTCCTACTTTTCTCTTTAGTCCTCCCTCTCTCACCTTTTGAAAATTTGACTAATGACACGCGCTATTCATTACGTCATTGTATTTTTAAACTTCCTCTTTCGTATGTGCAGAACGAGGAAGAAATAAGGCATAAATAAAGGAATGTGGAATTATAGGAACATCTTTATATCAAGAGGAGAAATATTTATATCTATGATGTTTTATAGAGATTATATTAATTTATAATTATTTAATTTGTGGTTGGTGAATATCAATTAGTCACAAGTCAAGTATTATTAAAAAATTATATTTTTCTATGCATAATTGTTTATGCTTTAACTACTTTTTATTATCCACTTTCTTTTAGTTAAACGATTTGTTTTCCATGAACTACTCATTACCCATGCATCGACTACCAATTTTTTTTATAGTTATTTTTTTATAATTTTTTATTTTAAATTAGGAAGAATAACCATAAAATCAAGCTAGACAATACACTTGTCTCATTCTCATGCAATCTAGGAAAAATATAGGTGTAGTTCACCCCACATTCTAAACTAGCACAACCACTTAATTTGTGGTTGGTGAATGCCGAATAGACCGCAAGTTAAGTACCGTGAAATTACGTTGGCCATGCGTGTGTTAAAGAGAACAAAAGATAGTGGACAAAAACACAATGAGTGTATTGATCTCCTGGGCAACTGAATTACCTTCTCAATATTAAGCAACAATATTTATAAGACTACATAAACACAAAACCATAGGTAAATACCATGGGTCATCAAATACTATGGGCCACTAATTCTACGTAATGTGACCAACTCAACTACTCAACTAACTAACTAATTAATGCAATATTGATAGTTGTCCGTTGAGATTACAATTCTTAACACACACCCTTAATCTCAACTAGCACAATACTTTCAGCACTATCAATACAAAAATATGCCTGCAGGTCTATGTCTCAACTAGGATTACATTTCACTCAAAAACTTCAGCTTCACTTTCTTCCTTGATGTGTACTTGGGATTCTTCTTCTTTGTCTTTTGGATCTCGATGATAAGTAGTTTTTCTTTAGAGTCTAATTTAGCTTCTGAAACATAGTACAAGTCTTCTTCTTCTGTTTCAACGTGATTTATTTGGTTTTCATCTTTACCTCCACATTAAAAAAATTTGTGAGAAAAAATATGAATATATTTCAGCTCTTCTTGGAGAGCATTCACATCTTCATGTTCCTCATCAATGACAACTACTTCATCATTCTCATTGACTTCTTCATTGTCTTATACCCACTGTGCATCCTTCATTGCTTCTTCAAAAATTGTTAGCTAAGAAGAAAATAGAGCATACTGTAGATGCTCATCACTAGAAGGAGTTTGCTCACACTAGCAATTTTTTTACACAAAATTCGACGGCATAGATTTCTGATTTTCGACATATTGTTGTCGAAAATTTGATAATCCACTTTCTTTTTAAACATCATTTGAATTTAGGCATATTTTCGATAGTGAAATAAACTCGTTGAAATTTCGACATCCATGTGTCAAAACTCCGACAAAAAATTTCACTACATAGATGTTGGAAATACGGCGAAGTCTCCTTCATAGAGGTCAGATAACCAATGAATTCAAGTCATCGATAGTATAGCAACTTTGTCAGATTTAATGGATATCTGACAACTAATTTCACTACATAGATGTCGAAAATCCGATGAAGTTTCCTTTATAGAGGCTGGAGAACCAACGAATTGAAGTCGTCATTAGTGTAGCAACTTTGTCAGATTTAATGGATATCTAGCGAGAAATTTCACTACAAAGATGTCAGAAATCCGACGACGCTATGTAAATTTATAAAAAAAAAATCCCTTTATATCCCTAACAAGAAATTGGGAATCTTGGAGCAGGTTTGGGGATCAAAGTTGAAGGTAGAACCATTAATAAAGATAACTCAATGAATACATACTTCTAAGAGAGGAAAACTTCAGAAAAAGGAAAACTCAATGAAACAACATTTGATGAAGAAAAACTCTATAGATATAATTCAGAGGAGGAAAAATTTAGTGACAACAAACTCAAAGGCCAAGCCTTAGAAGGAAACTTTCAAAGGGAAGACATGCTTGGAAATGGAAACTCAACAAATCAACAGTTTAAGATAGTTTTAGTGTCTTACCCTGTGCCTACCCTAACATTCGCTCTCACCGTATGGAAAATAGATTCAAGAAGTATCACTCACCATTTGGTCATTATGTCTAATCAGGAGTCATGTCTAAATCAGGAGTCCTTTTAGTTTATTTTTAGTCACTAGCACCATTGGGTCCACTTGGCCTAATTGGGGAACATGCACCAGTTACTAAAGTGTGGGGAACACTAATTGAGGCCAACTTCCATTGATTGCACTTGCATGCATCAGTTTAGGATCCTCCTAGATCAATCCCTACAAATTAAGAGCCACTGGGAGTGTCGATACCGACCTCCATCAGTTGAGTTTGATTGGTGACTAGTCAAGCTCAGTTAGGAGTCAGTTACATTCAATTATACTTCCCTACACTTAGTTATATTCAATTAGCGCTAGGATTGCATGGCTACATACAGGTGAGGCACATTCACTCACCTACCTTAGTCAGTTAGACTAGTCAACACTGAATTAGACACTTGAGTTTGGATTTTGAACTTTGATAAAGATTTAGACAAGTTTAGTAAACCATTCAGTCGAGTAGAGTCCAACCAATTCGAATTTCCTCACATGGATTCAAATTGCATGTGGCTATTTAGCCATTGTACTTCATTGTAATTAATTATCTAATTACTTTTGATTAATGAAATCTTTCACAGTTGCAAGCCATTTTTGCACTATTTCATTCTTCAATTTCTAAGTAAAATTTTGTGATCTTTCTTGTGATTTGTGTTGGTCCATAGATATTTGTGCTTAATTTTACATGTTTCTAGAGCGTCAGCAATACAAGGCACTTCTGCTACTACAGATTCATACTTGGATACATTTTTTTTTTAGCAAAATTGCTCCTTCTAGTACTGCACCAAAAGAGGAAAATTTAGCACTTAATATTCCAAGTTAAGGAATTGTTGATCAATCTTTCTTGATCAACTATGCTGGGTTTGAAGGAAATTCCAAAAGTGCAGACTGTTGACCTTATTTTGTTTGTTTGATTTTGTGATTTACAGGTTTATCCATCCTCTTCACTACATTCGCTACAAGCAACTCAGTCTCCTTCACTGCATTCGCTACAACAGTGCAGCCTTTTTCACTGCATTCTAGATGGCCCCTCCAATAGAGCTTTTCACTCCTTTCAACTATCACCAGTGGAAGGAGGACATGGAGATGCAACTACGCTCCAAAAGACTCTTCAGACTTATAATGGAGGAAAGGAAGATCCAATCCATTATGTTGACAAATAAAAGTACTTCAATAGGCTTGATGAAGCCTATGGATGCTTGTGCCTCTCAATCTCTCGAGATATTCTCTTCCACATCAATGAATTGAAGACTCCCAAGCAGGTTTGGGATAATCTTGCATCCTTATTTGACAAGCAGGATGATCTGAGGATCTCTTAGCTTGAGAATGAGCTGATTTCTCTTCATCCATTCAATTTCAAAACACTAAATGAATTCTTCACTAAATGCAAGAATGTAGTGTTTCAATTGAATCTGTGCAAGGTTGAGAAGGAGGATGATCAACTCATCCTTTCCATTCTCTCAAAACTTGGTGTAGACTATTCAGTCTTTGTATCAACATTTCATTCAGTGAAGCTCACCACTCCAAATTGGAGGATTCCTACTCTAAACTCCTTCATTGAATCTCTCACTCAGGAGCATGACAAGTTGATCCAAATTGGGATCATTTGATCTTCCAGAGATCAAGCACTGGTTGTAGGAGGACCTAAGGTAGCGAATGATAAAGGGAGGCAAAAGGATGAGTCTCCTATGGAGAAAGAGAATTGAAATGAGCATTTAGGTTCGAAGAGAAGCAAGAAGAATGGAAAAGGAAAGACGCTTTGTTCTTACTGTGGAAGGGGCTTTCATCTAGAAAGCTCTTGTATGAGAAGAAAAATGAATGAGATGGCTCTTCTTTTGAAGAAACATAACATTACTATACCTACTAGTGCAAGGAAGGCTGACCATAGAGAAGAAACTTAAGACTCATGAAGAGACATGCCATGCACTGAAGGCTAGCTGCTCAACAACACATGCCTTCCTCATTGATTATGGAGCTTCCAATCATATGGTTGCATCCAGAGAATCATTCTCTTCCTTGCAATATTTTGATGGTCCTAGTATTTGGATGGGAAATAACAGTAAATTTCAAGCCAAAGGGAAGGGCTATATCAAGCTTGAACATGGAAATTTCAAAGATGTGCTTTATGTGCCCTCCTTAGCCGCAAATATGTTATATGTACACCAGATGACTCATACTGGCTCTCCAAAGTGAGTCATATTTGGTCTTGACTCAGTGGATATCACATATATCTCTACTGAGAACATCATAGCGAATGGTTCTGCAAATCATGCCTCCAAGGAATATGAGTTCTCACACTTCATGCCATTTTCAGAACTAGTGCACTCTTAGTAGCCACTTGAAAGGGAAGGTAAAAAAAATTCATCTACTTCTTTTGCAGTTTCCACTAGTATTACAGATCCAAATCTATGAGTTTATGAGATTGAGTTTCAGGGTGATTCAGATTCAGATCCAGTCCCTACTTCTGTTGGAGCAGGATCCCGCAGCTACAGAAGAAGCTGCTAGTTTTGGCGGAAAGAGAGAATTTTTGGCGGAAAAAGGACAGGGCAGAGCTACGACGCCGTAGCACGTTTCCAGCTGGAGAGCAGAGCCGGAAACCATGAATTTTGGGATGGAAAATTCAAGAAGGCAACGGTACCTGAGTGGCCGAGAGAAGAAAGCTCAACCACTGCATTGAAGGCAGCGGCGGAAGACAGGAGGGCTCAGCGACCCTCATAAAGAAGAAGGAGCAACGAGGCTCAAGCATTGAAGGCGAAGGACAGAAAGAGAAGCGGTGCATAGTACCCATGGTCAGTGCCGGGAAGCATGGAAGACTGCAGAGAGCTGCGGTGTGATGGGAAGCAGCTACCTCAAGGACAGAGAGGACCGACTGTCACTATTTAGGGTATGGGTTTACTTTTGGGACAGGCCCACAGTGTTGTAATGGCACGACCTTCGGGCTGCCTATAAAAGCTTGCATTTTTGTATTGTAAAGGGTTAGCTAATCAATCAGTTAGTTAAGTTAGGCAGTTGATAGTTTTGTAGACTCAGGAATCAGTCAGACAGACTGCGTTGTAACGATCCAGACACCTAGTTGTCTGTGAGTCATTTGAGTCTGTATGTAACCATTCACAGAGAGAACAGAGAGGGAAGGATATATTGAAAGAAAGGCAACATAGAGATAGACCAGAGGTCTAGAAGAGACCTCGCGCTGCATATGCAGTGCAACAGACTGTGCTAACTTCCCTCAAGATATATAATAGAAGCACAGTTTGGTGGACGTAGCTCCCATCCCGGGGGTGAACCACGTTAAATCTGCGTGTTATGGGTTGTATGAATGTGATTGTATTTGCTTATTGTTACTGGTTATTATGCATGTAATGATAGTAGCAGTAGATGAATGTATGTATTGTTCTGCTCATGATAATGCAAGAGGATAAAGACAAGTTGAAGCATTTTAGTAGGCTGTTTAAAGACTCCTTTACGTCTGTCTCTAATGACCAGTTACTCACAATATACTTCTGAGAAGTAGAGTTCGCACATTGGCACCGTCAACGCTAAGAGCGCAAAGTCGTAGTGGTAAGATATCGCAGAGAGGCGGTATCGCATCTACAGAGGAGCTGTGGTGCGCAATACTGCGAGCTGAGGCTTAGCGTTGAGGAGAGGATGGGTGTTCCGCGGTGCGCAGAGATGCGGTAAGGTTGGGAATATTGTGAGTAAGTGGAAGTTGTGTGACGCGAGAGGAAATCGTGCGACTTGCGTTGGGTTAAGCATTGCACGGGTAAAAGTGCTGCGAGTAGAAAGGGACGTGCGATGCGCAGAGCTAGTTGATCTAGTGGCACATAGGAGTAAGAGAGAAGAAGTAGGATGCGCAGAACCTGGTCCAAGACACTTGAGTCTTGGCCAACCCATTAGATTCACTTCGGGTGAGACTTCAGATCGCTTCGCGGTCTGTCGCCGAAAGGGCCAGTGAGTTTTGGGTGTTGTTGATTAATTATAGTAAACCCGGTTTTTCCCATGCAATCAACAACTTCCAAACTGGAAGCTAGGAATATGACTGGAAATCCATTTGACATTCAGAAGACTACGAACCTTGTGCTATGTAATGCAATCTTACCTCCTTCAGAGAGATGCAGTAGAATTCCTATAAGATGCTACATGGAAAGGGCTCAGTCTCACTACATTCAGAAGAATATAGTGGATCATACACCTCTTCATCCAAAAAGAGGCAAAGGTTACATTCCTCCTTCCTTCCATCATCATTTTGGGAGAAGATGGAGAAGTCTACATTCCAGGCCCCAAGATACATGTGGACAAAACATCATGCATGCTGCTTCACTACATCACAGAGATTACAACAACACATTTTCAACTTTTTCAAACTTGAATCCCGGTTCTATCTTCCTTGTTAGAGGGGGGATTTTTTTCCCATGTGGTTTTTTTCCTAGCTCCTTGTTGAGCAGTTACATTACTTGTTGTAATGGGTGGCCTATGGTCTTAGTTACTAGGGACCAAAAATTGTCCAAGTTAGCATTTAGGGGGGTGTTAGGATTATAATCCTCCCTTGTCCAATTTTCTCATTATGTCTAAATGAGGAGTCATGTCTAAATCGGGAGTCCTTTCAGTCTATTTTAGTAACTAGCACCATTGGGTCCACTTGGCCTAATTGGGGCACGTGCACCAGTTACTAAAATGTGGGGAACACTAATTGAGGAAAACTTCCACTGATTTCACTTGCATGCATCAGTTTAGGAGCCTCATAGATCAATCCATACAAATTAGGAGCCACTGGGAGCATTGATACCAACCTCCATCAATTGAGTTCAGTTGGTGACTAGTCCAGCTCAGTTAGGAGTCAGTTACATTCAGTTTTAGTTCCCTACACTCAGTTCTATTCAGTTAGCGCTAGGATTGCATGGCTGCATGTAGGTGAGGCGCATTCACTCACCTACCTCAGTCAATTAGACTAGTCAACACTGAATTAGACACTTGAGTTTGTATTTTAAACTCCGATGAACTCCAATAATGATTTATACAAGGTTACTTAACCACTCAGTCAAGTAGAGTCCGACCAATTCTAATTTCCTCACATGGATTCGATTTGCATGTGGCTATTTAGCCATTGTACTTCATTGTAATTAATTATCTAATTCCTTTTGATTAATGAAATCTTTCACAGTTGCAAGCCATTTTTACACTGTTTCAATCTTCAATTTCTAAGTAAAATTGTGTGATCTTTCTTGTGAGTTGTGTGCTGGTCCATAGATCTTTGTGCTCAATTTTACACACATATGAAAATTATTTTGATTTGAAGTTGGTTTTGATTAGAAGTATGTATTCATTGATTTATCTTTATTAATGGTTCTACCTTCAACTTTTTGTTTAGTCATTAATTTGCATTTACTTTCCTTTGTAGTAAGTAATTAAAGTTATTCCTTTACAATTTCATGTACAGTCCATGGTAACTCTAAGTTTGTATGAACTATTGGGTTAATAATTTAAGAAATGATACATGGATTCTTTTTTTATGGTTTCAATTATTTGGGCTGCTACTTTTTGGCGTTGTTTCCCAATTTTAAGGTTTTGCATGTCCTCATGCAATAAAACAACTTCTCCAAAAGTTGGTCTCTTCATATAGTTTGAACACGATGTTTCTTGGAGTGGAAAATTTCATTTGATTTCATGTGAAGAAGGTCTTAGGATGTCCTTTCCTTTAATATATGCATGATTCCCATGTTATGCTATTATTTTTCCGTGCATGAGACATATATACCTTATGAAACTCAAATTCCTATATAGTAGGAAATTCATACGTACATGATCAATTATTCATGGAAATATTCATACCAACTTGAAATATTCATGTAAATGTAGAGACACATTCATTTCTAACTAGAGGAATTTGTCATAAAATTGTTTACATAGTGGAGAGTTTGCGCATAGAAAGGAAAACTCAATTGCAACATGGAATTTATACACGAGAATTTGAAATAGGAATGCATTAGGACTTATTTCTCATTACTCAATTATTGATGATATTCCTTTATTCATACACCTTTAAATTTTGTAACTATCGGTTTAATTTTCCATATACATATGGATGCCATGTTTTGTTGTAAAAATGTTGAAACAAAACTAGCCGACAGGTGTCCACTCTCTGTCAACACCCAAACCACCGCGATCTCCCTGAGTAATGACCTAAACAGGTGATCCAGGTCGTGCCCAGGTGCATGTTGGGGACAATAATCGACTGAATGAGTCAAGTTCTATTATGGTGGAAGCATATAAAGAAATATAACAATGTAGTAAAACACACTAGATCAACAATAATATGCACACAGACACTATGCAAGAATTCGAACCATTTTATTAATTCTACTCCATGAAAGATGGAGGAATCAGATGATGATTAGAAAGATGCCTATATTACATAATGTACATGCTTATATAGAGGATGTTGAGACGCTTGGGTGACTACTCACTACGTTCAGTTACAGGAAGTTATAATGGTCAGAAGTTCAACCGTCGCAGATCATGTTGATATGATGTCGGCTGCGAACCTGTCGGTTGTCGGTTGTCAAGGCGAACTTGTCAAAGGTGGACCTATCAGTTGTCAAGGAAAACCTATCGAAGGAGGACTTGTCGGTTGTCGAGGTGAACATGTCGAAGGCGGACCTGTCGGTTGTCAGTTGGATCATTCCTCCTTCCTTAAGAAACGATGGGATCCATTGTGTATTCATTTAGGTGAGGAAACTTGTCAACAACTTCATTAGCAGAGTACCATTTTCCTTGCATGGGGAGTTCTCCATCTTTAGCCACTTGAAATAAGGGAATGGAGTTCGTCCTTGTAAGGCATATGCATCATCCCACAATGGTGTCATAAAGAAGAGGTTCTTGAACATATGTATGGATGTCTTTGGGTTCTGCTGTCTACAAGTCATTATGTTCCAATAATGGTACATGGGTGATTCCATGAAGATGGGTAACACTTTTTGGCCAAATTTGGTGATGAAAACCTGATTTTTTACTCATGTGCTAGATAGAAGCCCTCAAAAC
>LPNX011014803.1:121530-156823 GCA_001517045.1 Pseudotsuga menziesii
CATAAAAATTTTCATTTGTTTGAATGTGGGCTAAGTCTATTTTCTTAAGCCCTCGACCGAGGTATGAACCTCGACCGAGGTATTTAAATACCTCGGTCGAGGTCTTAACGAAACCTCGACCGAGGGTTTGTAAAGCCCTCGACCGAGGGTTTGTAAAGCCCTCGACCGAGGGTTTAACAAACCCTCGGTCGAGGTTTCGTTAAGACATCGAACGAGGTATGAGCTTGGTCGAGGTCCTAGTCATGTAATTTTTTCGACACAGGCATCTCGGTCAATGTATGTACCTCGAACGAGTTAATACCTCGACCGAGGTATTTATTAACCCTCGGTCGAGGTTTTAATACCTCGACCGAGGGTTAAGAAATAGCTCAGTTGAGGGCTGAACAAAACCTCGGTCGAGGGTTTAACAAGCCCTCGACCGAGGTGCATTTTTCTGTTTTTGCCGAAATGCGCTTGCCAAAAAGTGTTACCCAGGTCCGCGGATTCACCCACATGGTATGGTCGAAGCAGATCTACATTGAAAACTAGATGTAGGACAAGGAAGGCAGGAATGTCGAGTTGAAAAGTGTTTTCTCCAATATGCTTAAGGATACTATATGGACCATATCGCAAGGGTTTCATCTTTCTGTATGGACCAGTGAAGCACTCCTTCTTTAGATGTAACTAGACCTAATCCCCAATTTGGAATGAATGAGGAATACAATGCTTGTCATTTCAGGCCTTAGCTTTTGCATTTTCTCATTGCAACATCTCCTATGCTTGCTTTTGGATGTTGTATATTTGATCTCTGAATTTCAATGCTTTCTCTACTTCTCGTCTTTCGAATTCAGTGTCGTTTGACTGTGTCAAGGAATTGATGAAGTTGATAGGTGCTAAGGGTTGAAATCCATAATAGATAAAAAATGGACTCTTTCCTATAGAGCTGTGTTGAGCAGGATTGTAGCTATGCTGTATGTATGAAAGGATGTAATCCCATGTTCAACAATGCTTGTGGTTGCACATGCGAAGCAGTTGTACGACTAAGTGATTTACAACTTTCTGCTGTCTGTATGTCTACGGATGGAAGGATTTCGACAAAGAAAGTCTCATGTCGAGTTGTTGCTAGAGATTTTTCCAAAAGGTGCTAACAAATCTAGCATCTCTGTTGTAAATAATGGTTGTCGGGAGGATGTAGTCTTTCCACACATGTTTAAAGAAGAGCTGAGTAGTCTGCTGTGTTGTCGTAGTCTTCTTGCATGGTATGAGTATAGCCATCTTGGAAAATCTATCGACTACTACTAGTATCGCGTCATGTTGATGTTTGGTAGTAGGATATCCCGTCAAGTAGTCCATAAAAATAGATTCCCATGGTCGACTAGGAACTAGAAGGGGTGTATACAATCCTTTTCATCGATTCAATGGTTTAGTAATGGCACAAACCACGCACGATCAAATGTACTTGTTGACGTAATATTTAAGTGAAGGCTAGTAGAAATACTTTTAGAGGATAAGAAGTGTTTTTTGAATCCAAAATGTCTCGTAGTCTTGCTGTAGTGCATGTCCCAGATGATATTTTGTCGATGCTCACTGGTGCCAAGGTACACAAAGCTGTACAAGCTTGTATAACAAGGTGTCCTTTAGGAAGTAGTCGGTAATCGACAACTTGTCGGTCTGAAGCTCTCGATAGATTGTAGAAAAATCACAGTTTACCGAATACAATTGTGGCCAAGTAGTGGTGTCATAACCCTGCATACTCATCACTATAGACAGTAGAGTAATGGGTGGTATGTTGAGACAATTGAATGTGGCATTGGATTTTCCTTTCCCATACTTAATTACCAACCAAATTTTTTGCTAGTAATTAAACCAATTGAGTTGTCGGGTTGTATTTAGTTTCGACTGATTCAGAGCGAATTGCAAAGGCTTATGGTCAGTGAGGATGACCATTTCCCTACCAAGAGTGTAGTGTCTCCATTTCTTAAGAGCTTTCACAATGGCTTACAGTTCTTTTTCATAAGTCGAGTACCTTCTGACTATTTCGCTAAAAGTTTTGGAATGAAACACGACTGGGTGACCTGACTTAGTGATCACTGCACCGAGGGAATAGTATGATGCATCTTTCTTAATCTCAAAGGGATGATTTAAATCAATTAATACAAGTATTGGTGTAGTACAAAGCTTGTTTATGATTTGTTCAAAAGCTTGTTGTTGTATCGGTGTCCATTTGAAGACAGTTTTCCCATTTCCTTTTGTCAACTGATTCAAACACCATGAAACGTGATTGAAGCAAAGTATGAATCATCGATAGAAATTATCCAAACCAAGAAAACTTCTTAGTTCATGAATGTTTTAAGGAATGGGCCAATATTTGAGGATTTGTACTTTTTCTGGGTCGACATGAATTCCTGCAGAGTTAATTACATACCCCAAATACTTGATGCTGGTCATCGCAAATGAGCATTTTTCCATGTTTAGATATAATCGATGTTGCTGGAGAGTGTCGAAAACTTGTCGAAGTTGCTTGACATGTTCTTCCTATGATCGACTGAAAATCAAGATATCGTCGAGATAGACAATGCCACATTTACTAATGAAAGGTCGTAGAAGGTCATCCATATATCTCATGAAGGTTGCAGGTGCATTGGTTAAGCCGAAAGGCATGACTAACCATTCAAACAATCCTTCCTTGGTTTTGAAATTCATTTTCCATACATAATTGGACTCGATTGGAATCTGGTGGCTTGAGGTCGAGTTTCGAAAAGAACTTAGCACCTTTCGGATTGTCAATGAGTTCATTAATTCATGGAAGAGGGTATATGTTATTCACTAATTTTTTTTGAGAACCCGATAGTCAATGTACATGCACCAAGTCTTGTCTTTCTTTGGTACTAAGATGACTGAACTTCCATAAGGAGAGGATCTGGGGTGGATATGACCCTTGTCGATCAAATCTTGGATTTCTCTACAAATCTCTTCATTTTCAAGAATGGATCTTCTATAAACAGATGCGTTAGGTAATGAAGAGCCATTAACAAGTTCAATGGATTGTTTTACCTGATAGTGCATAGGTACTCAGTATGGTGCTTGAAACATGTTATGGTATTCTTGAAGAATGCTTTTCATTTGTTGTTGTTGTCAGGAGCTGCGCTGGTCGATGAGTCGACTCGTTGCTGTAGTCTTCCTGGAATGTTGAGGCTTTATCATGATTAAATTTTTTTGAGCATGATTGATAAGATTCTTTGTTTGTTTGGAATGTATCACAACAACCGTTGATGTGGGTTGTCACTCTGGTATGACATACCATTGGTTTCAGATTTTGGCAATCACCTTTTGACGTCGTGACTGATATGTACCGTGTCGATTCTATAGGTAGGGTTTGACGAATAAGGTAGTGGCTATGGAAAGCGGTGCCACACCACAAATTACTTCATATTCAAAAATCTTAATGAAGTAGGCAAGTCCGTATTTTCATGTGATCCTTACTTCCTGCCCATCCTTTATCCAACCTATATTGTAAGGCTAAGGATGTGGAGTGGTGACTGTTATCACCTGCCTTGTAGTTTCCTGTGTGAGTTGGATCCAGGATGGATGCTAGAGGGGCAAGCAACTAAGGGGTGTGTTGATTCCTGGAAATTCGTAGGTAACAACAGTTAGGTATTCTCCCCAGTAAATGTTCCCAACTAGCCCGTTACTGTTTGGTATGGGGAATCCATCCGATTTACGGTCTGGCTACCATAGGTCAAGTAACGAAAATAAAAGGTTTTACCGGTTACGGCCTGGTACACCGTGTATATTTTAGTTTTTTGAATTTAAGTATGATATGCAAGTGCCTATCTAAGAATGCAGACTGATAGAGAATACAAGGAGTGGTCACAATGTGATGCACAAGTTATTACCTATCGTCTTAACTCACTCGCATCTAAATCACACACATCAAGAAACTAAAACTAACTATCTAACTTATCCCTAGGGAGCAAGATTATCATTTATCAATAGTAATGTACTTCTGCGCATGCATTAAGAAAAATCATAGATAGTTGTTACTTAATTCAAAACACATGAACATTAATAGATATATGAACAACAAGATAGCTCATTGTTTATGAAAATCCTTCATTACTCATAGTGGAAATTTCATAGAATAAACTAGAGCGCATTCATAACAATAAGATAGGTTCAAAGAGTTAGAACGATCTCATAGTTAATGGACAACAGCTGAAAACGAAATAGTTCACATTCAACAAATCCATAGCACAACATTTGAAATCTTCCACCAAGCTTTCTCCAACAGGAAACTTGTAATTATTATTGCAAAAGGAAATAGTTCTTCTTACAACATAATCTCACAAATCTATCTAGGAAAAAGTCCTATCCACTATCTAACTTTCCTATACTTATACTACAAGAAAAATTCTTGGGATGCCCCTTGGTGACCTTTGGGCTCCCCCAACCATTCAAAACCACCCTTTTTGTCTCTTTGTGAGTGCTCATGATTTATACAATACGTTACATTTCAGATAAAGTTTTTAGAGCACTTTATAAAAAGGGACCAGCTTGGTAACTGACAAACTTTTCCCAAGCCTGGGCCTCTGCTGCTATCAATTCTGCTCAGTAATCCGTTGGTCTTTTGAGATCCTGTTGATCTCAGACCTTCACTTTCTCCTTCCCTTTCTATCTCTACTTCTTTATGCTTCAGCTTCTTCTTTCCTTGCTTCCTTGTCCTTTAGCCATGTCTTCTTTGCAGCATTCATCCTGTCATGAACATATCATATTTTTAGACCATTTAGCATTTAACAAAGTAACACAAACTGTATCAATACATGAATTTTGTAAAATGAACTATAAACAATATTAATGCATGCAAATATAAGGCAAAGGAAATCCTGCACACTGGGTCTGAAATCCGCTAAATCGACTGTCCAAACTAAAAATACAAACCCAATAAAATAGGATCCCTGTCTCAATCCATGCTGCATCTAGACCAATTCGAAATCCTTCGATGAAAGCATGAATCATAACAATGTAACCACCCATATGAAACCTAAACTGCGCTCTTCACCTAGGAGAAAAAATAGACTCGTCCAAAACCCAAGGAGAAACTTCGTCGTCCCAAAAAATAGAGTAAAAGCACACAATAATGGCGGGAAAAATCCTCACCAGTGGGAAAATACTAAGTATCAGGTGGACAAACTCTTCATCGGTGAAAGGAACAACTGTATGTCGAACGGTCAGTTCACTAAGCCACCACAACGATGGAAGTCATACAGACTAAGGGTTTTGTGGCAAAATAAAACGTCGATGAAATAAAACACTAAAAATAGTCATACAGGCTTCGAAGATCGAAAGGCCTAATTTCAATGCATCGACAGGATAGTCTGCTAGAAAGCCGCAATGGTGGAAAACAATCAGACTACGGCTTCTGCAATCAAATGAAAACTTCAGCGATCAAAAAATTTGAGGACTATGAATTAGCAACCAAAGGCTCAATGCTACCGCCATGTCGGCAACGCAAAGGACTGGCCCCCTGATCGATAGTAAAAAATGTTCCGATAGCCAAAACAAAACTTCATAAAGTAAAAAAGTTGATCAATGAAACCAAGGCATCAAAAAAAGTAAAAACTATCCATCGACCCATTCTCTATTTGTCCTCCAAAACAGCGGTGATATAGAAGGCTAATGCTCCGACCGTGATAAAATAAAATCGCTAACAGTCCAAAAACAAATGAGATAACAACGCATCGGTGAAAATAAGAACTGTCCATCAGGATGTTCCTTTCTTACCCTCCGCAATGGCAGCTGCGTAGAGAACTACCGCCCCGACTGAATCTTCAACAAACCTCCGACAACGATAAAATCAAACCATTTCCAAATCAAAACTTAAAGTTACAAAGTCAAAAGCATTAGTTAGACAAGACATTTTTAGATCATTCAACTTCGGAAATGAAAGAGAAAAATTTTCCTCAAATCAAACTCAAAAATTCAAAATTGTAGTAGAGGAGAAATAGAGTTCAGCAATCCAAAACAAATCCAGGCAAGATAAAATCAAAAGGAGGGTCCAAAATTTTTCAAAAATTTGGGAAAAAAGTTGTAGCTACAACAATTGGTGACTACCTGGTGAACACAGATATCTGGACAACTTCTTCTTTGAGCAACATATTGCTTTGACAATAAAACCAACATGTTGAATTCTTCTAGATGTCTGATTTCCCAAATGGAAAATGTATTTACTTTTAATCATTGATGATAGTCCAATTTAGGAAAATGGAAACCAAGATTTCAAAGTCAAGATAACTCTTTTGAGGCCAGGAATATGAGCTTCATTTTTTACCTCTGTCTTCGGGTAGCTTCCGGCTTGGACACCACATGATTGTAACATATGGTAAACAGAAATATTCATTTGTTCCTCATTCCCATGCCATTTCACACTTTTTGTGCTTTTGGACTTTTTTCCTTTTTGTGTCCTCCAACATGCCTTTCTTTCTAAATTTTTTATTCAGGCTCCTCTATCCATAGTGTCCTTTTGTGTGAGAGATGTATTTAATTTTTAGCTCACGGACGGAGAATAACTTTGGCAATTTTGTACTCATATGGTTCAGTACTTTGTTTGATACACATTTCTTTCTTGGGAGATTTTTTACTCTTATTTGCCTTTTTTTCTTTCATTCTTGGCATGGGATCATTTATATATAATATACTATTATCCTGCTTCCTCTCCATGGGTCCTTGTTGTCACCCCCTCAGACATTTTTAAATGTGATATGGATGGAGCCTCAAAATAGTATTCCAGACCTTTTGATCCTCAGTTATTTTACAGGGATTAAGTAGGTCTTCAATGTGTTCATAGCCATTTAGGAAAACTGCTAAACTGGAAGAAATTATTTCAGACAAATCAATAGTACACAGTCGTATAATCAAGGATTTTTGTTCACCAGAATTCTGATGCTCTCCATGCAACCAAAATTTTGCTTCTTTATTGAAATCAATCAAAATCTAACTAAAACAAACAAAAATAAAATAAATCAAAAAACAAACAACCCAATTTATTTATGTACAAAACAAAAACAAAAAATCAAGAAAAATAAGGTTTGAGAACTAAACCATTAACTGGTAAGTTCTCTTCCCACCCTTGTAAATCTCACAACTTGTAGGTTGAGGGGCCAAGCTTTGCTGCAATCTGAAAAGGGCCTACCCATAACTGTTGAAACTTCATGTATTTCCCCTTTTCATCATGCGGGTGATCCCACTGAAGAACCAGCTTTCCCACTTCAAATTCCTTTTTTCCAGCTTTATGTTTATCAAACCACCGTTTCACTACTTCATGTTGATGCTTAAAATGTTCTTTGGCTCTGGCCCTAGATTCTTCTACCTTCAAGATATTATAGATTCTAATATGTAGGATTTCGTTATCTATGCCTCTAGACTCCTGAGCTATTATGGAAAATGGTAGCATAATGTTAGGAGGAAGAATAACTTCTTTTCCATAAACGAGGGCATATGGTGACACAACTAAGGAATTCTTGGGAGTGACCCTATCAGCCCAAAGATAATTTGGTAATGCTAAATGCCAACTTCTCTGGTTTTCTATCATAGTCCTTTTTAAGATCCTAATGAGATTCTTGTTTTTAGATTCTGCCAAACCATTTCCTTGTGTGTAATAGATCGAAGAATAATGCAACTTGATTCCTCTTTCATGAGCAAATGCAGTTAATCTAATAGAAGAAAAATAAGTAGCATTACCAAAAACCAAGGAAATTGGAACCCAAAACCTAGTCATAATATGATCTTGCAAGAAATCCATGACCACATCTTCATTCACTTTACGTAACGGAACGGCCTCGACCCATCTAGTGAAGTAGTCAGTTGTCGTCAAAATGTATTTGTGTTGTAAGGAAGAATTTGGTTTTATCTCTCCAATGATATCAATCCCCCATTTCTTGAATGGTTCTGTTATCATCATAGGCTTCAATGGTCCTGCTGCTTTGTCTTGTCTTCCCTCACACCTCTGGCAGATATCACACTTTCTGACATGGGCATGCGCATCCTTGAACAGTGTGGTCCAATAGTATCCAGCTCTAAGAATCTTATGGGCTGTCGTATCTCCAGACAAATGACCTCCAGCAGGCCCATCATGTAACTCTGCTATGACCTTCACATCTTCTTTCTCTAAGCATATGAGAAGAACTCCATCATAATTCTTTCTGAATAATATTATGCCAATGATATGATATGAAGTTGATTTAAGGCGCAATGCTCTTCGTTGTTTGGAATTCCAATGTTCTGGAAACAATCCTTCCTGAAGGTAATGAACAAGGTCTTAGTACCAAGAATCAGGAGCTGTGAAAAGAGGACATACATCCATCATATGTAACTCAGCTTCATTGTCCCAATTGGTTTCTTCATTGTTTTTACCTTCATTCTTTAGTTTGCACAGTCCTTTCCCTTTAACTATGGATGCTGGTTTGAATTCGAGGTCTTATTCTTGTAAAGATGTTATCGAGTTGCCTCTTCTTTCTCCTAATTCTTTTTGTATGAAAAGAGACCTTACAGCTGGGTGTGGAACTATTACCTTCGTCTGGTTCTTAAGTATATATGGCCTGAATTGTTTTACCGCTTTGAAAACTACGTAAGCTTGTTTATCGACAGCTGGGTAATTCAATTTGGCTCCCTGCAGAACAGTGCTCATAAATTATATGGGATACTCATCTCCCCCATCTTCATTCTGTGTAAGCACTGCTGCTAATGAATGGTCAGATGTGAAGGTGTACAAAATAAATCCTTTTCAAAATTTGGATTTTTGAGAGATGGTGCATGAGCAATAGATGTCGTTATTTTACTAAATGCATTCTTCTCTACATTAGTCCACTTGAATTGTACACTTTGTTTCACCATTTGCTGCAAAGGTTTAACAATTTGAGAAAAATCTAGTACAAACCTTTGCACAAAATTAATTTTCCCCATGAATGATTGCATACTTTTTTGTTATGGGGTAAAGGGATATGTTCTATGGCCTTGATCCTTTCTGGGTTTATGGAGATCCTTTTTTTAGAAACAACGTGACCCAATAGCTTTCCTTCTATAACTACAAAGACACATTTCCTAGGATTCAGTGAGATTCCATATTTTCGACAACGCTTGAAAATTTGTTTTAGATGGAATGCGTGTTCTTCTCTCTTCTTTGAAAATATCGTGACATAGTCAATATATACTACAACACTACGGCCAATCAGACCACAGAAATCTATATCCATAGCCCTGTGAAAAGTAGCTCCAGTGTTGATGAGTCCAAAGGGCATTCTTATGTAAGCAAAAGTTCCCCACTTTGTTCTGAATGTAGTTTTAAGTCTGTCCTCTTTAGCTACTAATACTTGATTATAGCCAAAGAATCCATCTAATAATGAAAATAACTCAGAACCCAAAACCATCTGCAATATCCGTTCCATGGGTGGGACTAGATAGATGTCTTTATCCAAAGCACAATTTAGGTTTCTGAAATCTACACATAGCCTAATTTCTCCAGATTTCTTCCTTACTAGAACCAAATTCGAAACCCATTCTGAGCGTCTGACTTTGAATATAATTTTGGCATCCAATAATTTTTTCACTTCACTTTGAATTAAAGGCTCCAGTTTTGGATGCATTTTTCTCAAAGGTTGTTGATAAGGCTTGACTCTAGATCTAACAGGGATGACATGTTGTATAATCTTAGTGTCATATGTTTTAAGCTCTTCATATGTCTAGGAAAACACATCTTTGTATTGTTTGAACAAAATAATGAACTTATTTCTTTCACCTGGAGAACAACACTTTCCCAAATTTACATTTTTTGGTTTAACTTCAGTTCCCAAATTTATTAGCTCGAATTGTAAGGACGAGCTATGAGTTTTGACGTTTGCTGGCCTCCTGAATTTGTTGTCTAGATCAAACATTCGCTCTAAGGTCCTGAATCCTTTAGGAATAAATTTGTTGAATTTTAATTCATCTTGGTGTTATTCATCATCGATTATTGCTCCTTTAAAGGTTTCATCATTAATCAAACATTCCAAGATTTCTTGATCATCATCAAAAACTCGTATATTGGTAATCATGTCTAGAATCGAAGGCCTGAAAAGTAATTCAATAGAACATCTGTTATTTGAAGGTACAAACCTTGCAGTTGGGGTAGCTAACAAGTAAGTTGCTGCATTCTTTAGTCTAGGAATGGATACAATATTAAATGCATAATTTTTTTTAAGCAAATCCCACACTTCATTATGGTAAGCTTTTAAATGAGGTGAAATGCAATGTATCTGATTTTGAATTTGCTTTACAATTATTTCAGAATCCCCATACACTTTCAGATTTTCTACTTTTAATTCACTTGCTTTTCTTAGTCCCTAAACTAATGATTCATATTCAGCTGTATTATTGGTACATTCAAACTCTAATCTACATGAAAGAAAATGTTTATTTTTCTTTAGATCAATCAGGACACAACTAGCTCCTAATCCTTCCAAAGTTTTAGATCCATTTAAAAAAGTGTCCAAAAACTATCTACTTCTACTGTACTTGAATTAAAAACTACATCTGCAACTAAGTCTACTATTTTACAGTCAAATTCATCAGCCCGTGAAAATCGAAGGAGTTCGGGCTGTGTGTCTAGTGTACCGCTAGCTTCTTCTACTTGGTAATTTCCTTGTTCAAGTTCAATAAAGTAATTTCCCAACACGGAATTCCCTGGTTCATTCTTACACTCCAACTGAGTAACATTGTGCTTCATGTGGGGCTCTCTTAATACTTTTATTTGATTGGGACTTCCCTTATAAGGAAACCACAAATGTGACCAATTTGATGCAAAATATCCATTTAGCTTTGCTAACCAATCCTGACTCAAAACAAGTCCATAAGCCTCAGGTGTGTATGCTACTACAATATCGATGAACTGACATACCTTTTCATTTGAAGATAATCGAATCAGAACATCCTCCATTACCCTAATTACCTTCACAGCTGTTCTGTCTAACTGAATAACCTGCCAGGTAGATGGTTTGGGTTGTCCATTTATCTTCTTGTAGACAAAAAGTGGCATAACATTGACTGATGCCCTTGAGTCTAGTAAACAGTTGTGCACGTTATGGTTGAAAATTTCAAAAGTTAGGAGAAATGGTGGGGTTTTGTATTTAGACTTACCTCCCACACTTGCTTCACCAATTTCTTCTTCTTCAGGTTGGTTGTCGATGGGAAGCTTTTCTTCTGGTACTTCAAGTGATTTTAACAATTTTTCTTTCTGTTGAGGCACATTACACATTTCAAATAGTGAGATATTTTCCTTATCCCTTTTTATATCTTCCTCAATATTATACTCCATCTTATGTTCTTCGGGATTCTTTTTTACATTGTCAATCTTCTCTTCAACAGGATTAACAGGCATGTTGATTTTCTTTGGATTTTGACTCGTAATGGTGAATTCGGGTATTTTATGAGTTGGGGTGCTCTTCTGAATCTTCTTTACATTCTCTTGAAGTCTCTTAATTTTCGGAAGTATCGAATTGTCTTTATTTATCAAACCTTGACTTCTTGCTGTCACATTTGTTGCTGATGTTTCTTCATGTTTCCATGAACCTTCCTCATATGTATCAAAGAGTGAGACATAGTCCCATAAAACTAAAGCATCCTCTTCTTGTTTTTCTATGGGTTGATTATTTTTTTCTTCCTGCTCATTATCTTCTGTTAGTTTAGAGTCCAATAGCTGATTCATTACTAATGTCATCGAATTGATCCATTGAGGGAAATTTTTTTTCAGAATGAGGCTGCTGATGAAAGGTGCAAAAATTATCCATCCCTAACTCAGTTAAATTCATTGATGTAGGACTATGTGGAGGAGGTTTAGATTGATTTTTATCTTCTCTCATTTTATAGTAAGTCTTGTATGATTTATGAGCCTCCTTTTCTTTCTCCAAATCGATCCCTCTGTTGGATAGCTTCTGGATCATCCTCACCATCCCTTCAAAGTCATGTGGTTGCTCATCTTTAGGCTTAGTCAGTAACAACGCTTTCTTACCAAAAGTTTTTTCTCCCGACTGCTCAGGATAATCTTCTATGCTCTCTTTTTTAGCTTCTACCCTCTCAGCTTCTTCATAAGTTTCTGACAATGTAGGTTTGACTGACATCTTGGCAAACATGGCCAATTCAGGCCCTAGAGCTGAAGTATATTATTCACTCAGAACTTTATCAGATGGTTTATCAGTTGCAGAAAAATTATTTAGATAAGTAGCAAACCTTTGAGTGAAACTATGCACTTTTTCCTTTCTTTCTTTCTTTAAAGCACATAACCCTTTCATCAGAGATGCATGAGTTTTTTGGATTGCATATTTACTTCTAAATATTCTTTCAAAAGTATCCCAGTCTATGATTGAGTTTGCAGGCAAAGCAAAGTACCATGAGGCTTCTACTCCTTTCAGGGTGTGAGGGAACAATATGTAGACTACATCTTCATGTTCTCTAGCTCATAGTCCTTCTATAGCCAAGTAAAATATTTGTAAATGATCATCTACCAAGATATTTTCAGTTGGGTCAAAATTAGGCAACATTTTCTCAAAATCCTAAGGTAAGTCATGCAAAGGAGGTGCCAGGTTTAATGGTGATCTAGCCCTCCAAGAAGGTGGTGGATTTGGTGGGTTAGGTGGCTGATTTGCGTTTACATTTGCCATGATTTTAAGGGGAGAGTGAGGTGGTGAATTAACAGGGGTATGAATAGGTGAACAATAAGGTGTATCTGGGTCCAACTGATTCATAGGTTGAACAACGTCCTGTAAGGATGTTTCTACCAGTTATTCAAAATATTCAACCAACACTGCGTCTTCCAATATAGGATGATATTTCTTCCAATATTCTCTTCTGGGCAAGGCAGGGATAATCGGTAATCCTCTGATCTTATTCACATAATCCCTAGTAAATATTCTCAAATCATCAACTACTTCCTTATCGATAGAATACAGATGCTCTTTACCCTTTTCTTCCGGATTTGGATTGGGAAACAAACTAATTTCAGAACTGTCACCGGTGGAATAATCTCGAGAAAATGGGTTTCCTCGGCCAGCCATGCACTGGTGGCCCTCCTTCTAGCGCCAAAAACTATTGATGCCTGGAAATTCACAGGTAACAATAGTTAAGGATTCTCCCCAGTAAACGTTCCCAACTATCCTGTTACTGTTTGGTATGGGGAATCCATCCGGTTTACGGTCCGGCTACTGTAGGTCAAGTAACAAAAATAAAAGGTTTTACAGGTCATGGCTAGGTCCATCGTGTATATTTTAGTTTTTTGAATTTAAGTATGATATGCAAGTGTCTATCTAAGAATGCATACTGATAGAGAATACAAGGAGCGGTCACAATGTGATGTGCAGGTTCTTACCTCTCGTCTTAACTCACTCGCATCTAAATCACACACATCACGAAACTAAAACTAACTATCTAACCTATCCCTAGGGAGAAACATTATCATTTATCAACGAGTAATGTACTTCTACGCATGCATTAAGAAAAATCACAGATAGATGTTACTTAATTCAAAACACATGAACATTAATAGATATATGAACAACAAGATAGCTCGTTGTTTATGAAAAGCATTCATTACTCATAGTGGATATTTCATAGAGTAAACTAGAGTGCATTCATAACAAGAACATAGGTTCAAAGAGTTAGAACGATCTCACAGTTAATGTACAACACTGAAAATGAAATAGTTCACATTCAACAAATCCATAGCACAACATTTGAAATCTTCCACCAAGCTTTCTCCAATAGGAAACTTGTAATTATTATTGCAAAAGGAAATAGTTCTTCTTACAACATAATCTCACAAATATATCTGGGAAAAAGTCCTATCCACTATCTAACTCTCATATATTTATACTACAAGCAAAAATCTTGGGCTGCCCCTCGGTGACCTTTGGGATCCCCCCAACCATTCAAAACCACCCTTTTTTTCTCTTTGTGAGTGCTCATTATTTATACAATACATTACACTTCAGATTAAAAAGGGACCAGCTTGGTAACTGATGAACTTTTCCGAAGCTCGGGCCTCTGCTGCTATTGATTATGCTCAATAATTCATAGGTCTTTTGAGATCCTGTTGATCTCAGACCTTCAATTTTTCCTTCCCTTTCTATCTTTGCTTCTTTATGCTTCGGCTTCTTCTTTCCTTGCTTCCTTGTCCTTTAGCCACGTCTTCTTTGCAGCAATCATTCTGTCATGAACATATCAGATTTTTATACCATTTAGCGTTTAACAAAGTAACAAAAACTGTATCAATACATGCATTCTGTAAAATGAACTATAAACAATATTAATGCATGAAAAAATAAGGCAAATGAAATCCTGCAAATTGGGTCTGAAATCCGCTAAATCCACTGTCCAAACTAAAAACACAAGCCCAAAAAAACAGGCTCCCTGTCTCAATCCAGGCTACATCTGGACCAAATCAAAATCCTCCGATGAAAGCATGAATCATAACAATGTAACCGCCCATCCGATACCTAAACTGTTCTCTTCACCTCAAAGAAAAACTAGACTTGTCCAAAACCCAAGGAGAAACTCCACTGTCCCAAAAAATAGAGTAAAAGCACACAATAATGGTGGGAAAAACCCTCACCGGCAGGAAAATACTAAGTATCTGGCGGACAAACTCTTCATTGGTGAAAGGAACAACTGTATGTCGGACGGTCAATTCACTAAGCTGCCACAATAGTGGAAGTCATACGGACTAAGGGTTTCGTGTCAAAATAAAATGTTGACGAAATAAAACACTAAAAACTTCCATATAGGCATCGAAGATCGGAAGGACTAATTTCAATGCGTCAACAGGATAGTCTGCTAGAAAGCCGCAATGGTGGAAAAAAATTAGACTATGGATTCCGCAATCAAATGAAAACTTCAGCGATCGAAAACTTTGAGGACTATGAATCAGCAACCAAAGGCTCAATGCTGTCGCCGTGTCAGCAACGCAAAGGACTAGCCCCCCGATCGATAGTAAAAAAAGTTCCGATAGCGAAAACAAAACTTCAGAAAGTAAAAAATTTGATCAATGAAACCAAGGCATCGATGAAAGTAAAAACTATCCATCGTCCCATTCTCTATTTGTCCTCTGAAACGGCGGTGATATAGAAGGCTAATGCTCCAATCGTGATAAAATAAAATCACCAACAGTCCAAAAACAAATGAGATAACAACACATTGGTGAAAATAAGAACTGTCCATCATGATGTTTCTTTGCTTACCCTCCACAACGGCGATTGCATAGAGAACTACCGCCCCGACTGAATCTTCAACAAACCTTCGACAACGATAAAATCAAAGCATTTCCAAATCAAAACTTAAATTTCCAATGTCAAAAGCATTAGCTAGACAAAGGCATTTTTAGATCATTCAACTTTGGAAATGAAAGAGAACAGTTTTCCTCAAATCAAACTCAAAAATTCAAAATTGTAGTAGAGGAAGAAAAAATTTCAGCAATCCAAAACAAATCCAGGCAAGATAAAATCAAAAGGAGGGTCCAAAATTTTTCAAAAATTTGGGAAAAAGGTTGCAGCTGTAACAGGGTGGAACCACGACTGCCTAGACTCCCAAATAGATGGTTGTCACGCTAATCAAGATAAACTTCACTTTATGTTATCCTATTCCAATATAACAATTGGGGAGACCCAGATTTGTTCCCGACAGGAGAGATTGGACCTAGACACCAGAGAAAGATCAGATGGGGCTTTAGGATACTTAAGGTGCAAGGTGAATGGAAACCCTAGTTCTATGGTTTAGGTACTAGTAATCGGTGAAGATGACCACTGTCTTGGGAAACATAACTATGATAGGGTGAGAATGAACAGAGTTGGGACTGTCTAGTTCCAAGGAGATAGACTTAGTGAAAGATAGTTGACTTGAGTTATCAATGAGTGTTGGCAAAGGGAATGGGAGGAGATATTAAGGATGGGACTAGCGCTAGCTACGAAATCAGTGCCTTATGTGTATTGGGAAATGGAGTTTAGAAAAAACCCAATGTTTCAGTGAACCCACCTGGGATACACCTTGATCTATGTGTTAACACTCAGAATGTACCCAGGTTGCAAAGGTAAATTCCAAAGGTAACAACAAAAAACACTTCAGGAAGAAACTAGCTTTTCTTTCCAGAGAGGGATCTCTCTAATATAGATTTTAACAAGGCCAGATATAAATCAACACTTGGAAGTTATACAGACGGTTGAAACAATACACATAATCATTGGGCAATGGAGTCACATATACATAAAGATATCACAAACACATATGTGTGAAATTTTATCAAAGGCAAGATAACCACTTAATCATAGTCATCCATTTAGTTCAGGCGAAATAGAAGAAATAATAAACAGTCCATTAATATAGAGCATCAGAAGATGAATTCTATATTAAATTTAGTAGAAAAATTTATAGAATATCTGAAACAATGATCAGAGCATAATCAATATGAATTCCAATCATTGAATACTACGTTTCAAATACGAAGAAAACAAAATGGAGTGTAACACTGGAATAAACAATTACAAAGGGGAGGAAATACAAACTATAATGTAAATAGCACAAGAATCTATGATAACCCACACGCATGCAACTTTGTTATTCAAAAATATATGTCTTCAAAAAACATTCATCAACAAGATGGGTTCCAACCCCCATTACATAAAGTAAATGCAAATATATACATAAAATGATTTATTCTTCCAAGAATATTTATAACTGAATAGCCTGCTTAATCAAAGTCTTTGTAACTATATTCCTAACTACTAGGAATAAACTACTTTCTTTGATCTTAACATATCATTTAATTAAAATCAACTCGGTAACAAGCCCCGACCAAGCAGCTCCATAGCGCGCAACACCTGTTTTCATGAATGAAGAATATACTTTGTTTTTCCAAATATTTCTACGGCTCTCCATTGTTCCGCGCTTGGGATATCGTACTCAATAATTTCCCGAATAGACACCTCCAGATCCATGTAAGCTTCATAAGAGACAGTAGGAAGCCCTCCTCTGACGATCAGAAATTTCTGCAATATCTCAAAATATTATGTTAGCTTATCTACGATGACTTTTCCCGTTAGCCCCTTTACCAAATCATCAAATTTAGAGTGATCCATACGGCTTTGCACCAATAGGATGTGATAATGTTCTTGAGAAAACAGTCGTCCTTCCTCATCCCAGAAGGAAGGAAGGCTATCTTCAAATAATTCTTTAAAAGCATGCCTGAAATCATTAATTTGTGAGGTCATCTCATCAGCCTTATCTTGTACTGTATCCATAAGATGATGTTTATGAATAAACCTTTTTTACCACAGTACCATTGCCACTCTGTCTTTGACTCCGATATCTTGTAATTTTTGATATGTTAATGAATTTAATAAATTTAATGCATTCTGAGCTATGCCAAGGGGCTTCCTCTCCATAGTCTCATTTACTAGTTTCAGTCTTTGATTGGCTAAATTGACCAATGTATTTTTATCATCAATGAAGTTCAAATAATTCCTGAACTTAGTAATTTCCATAGACAACGTATCCCAGATTATGTGTTTAACTCCCTAGAGAGGACCCTTTCATGTGTTCCTTTCTTTCAATTCATTAAGCTTTCTCTGTAATTGACCTTTATCTTGTAATATCTTATTCTTGCTTTCAATCATTTTGGTTAGCTCAGATTTGATTTTCTCATTTTCCTCTTTTAACTCTCTTATTTCTTCATCTTTCAAACTGACTTGGGACATGGGCACTAGTAAGTCATCAACAGAAAAATCATTTAGAGGTCTTTCAATATTTACAATAGTTAGATCTGCACCAATGGGAGCCTGGCTCATTAGTTCCTCCATAATTTCTTTTTCCTCATTTTGGTCCCTTTTCAGCCGTGAAATTTGTGCTATTAACTCATTCTGTTCCGCTTCCCACTTATCCTTTTCTTCTTGTAATTTCACAGTTTTTCCTTTATACTCCATCATATCCTGATGAATCCTGTCCTTCTCCTCTTGGAATGCTAATAATTCTGATGACTGAACATGTTCTGTACTTGGGATTTTCAGTCTCTTCTTCAGTACTTGGAGGGCATTGTCTTTTTCTTCTAAAAGTCTTCTGATTTCCTGGGTGCTACCTGTTTCATCTCTTGAGCTTACGATATCTGCTTGCAGCCTTTTTATTTGAATGGAATTAGCCTTATTCTCAACCTTCTCATGTTTTAATTGGACTTCCAATTTGTCAACCAAGACTTGTAACTTGTTAATTTTTACCATAGCATGCAATAAATCTGAATAAATAATATCTCTCGTTTGTTTATGTAACTGTATTCTATCTGGTACATTGATTTTGTCTATTCTCACTTCCATTTCTGACACTTTCTTATCACTTACCATGGCCAATTTTAAAGTATTCTTTTCTACGTCCCGAGTGGAAACCAAGGAAGTCTTTGGATTATTCAGACTTCTCACCCGTGGGAGTAGATTCCTTGTTTCTTCTACAGACTGTCTTTGCTTTTCCATATAACTAGTCATGAACTCTTCTTTAGACTTAAAAACTGGGCCTGATTCTATATTATCTACACTTTCAAAAGAAAATTGATTCACCTGTACAGATTTCTTGGGAACCAAAGCAACTCTTTTCAATTCACCCAAAATTACTTCGCTTAGAATTTTATCATCTTGAGACAATCTGGCTTTCTTATGTGGTATGTCCTCATCTATTTCCATACTTTCAATTTCAGAAAGACTTAGTTTAATCAAAATATTTGAACTATCTGGCATTTGAGATACTGCAAGATATCTACTGCTTGTATTTTCATCGGATCCTGGAATTTCCACAAAGTAAAACAAATTGGCTATTTCATTCAGACCTTCAACAACTTGATGGTCAAATGGATTATTTTTATTTGCTTGTTTTCTTAGAGAAATTAGATGGTAAGGATCATAATTAACCCTTTGTTCCCTTTGGAAATTCATGCTTTCCAATAATTTCTCTACAAACACCAGAGCACCCTTGTTTTAAAAAATAAAAGAACCAAATTTAAGAGGGAACTTGATATTGGAAGATTTCTTGAAAGCCCCGAAATGTTCTTCTTCTACATGCAATCTCTGTCTCATGTATTCCAATGCAAAAATTATGGGGGTAAGGAAAGCAGGCAGCCTATAAGGCTCTCCAGTGAAACCATACATTCTCAAAACTGTGAAGTCCTTATACAAGAACCAATCTCCAATCTTATCCTCAGGTGAGGATTGCATCATACTCTTCATTTCTTCCAATACTCGGGGTAACACTTCATCAAACAACATCCTATATATTTCTGACATAATAGAATTTGCAAATTCAAACATATTGATTTGCTTAGGCAAATCTGAGGAGAATATAGTACTTAAGAACTGCAATTCAGTTACATTCGAACACAGTAACATGTTCAGCAGATACGATTGAAACTTGAAAAACCTGACTTTTGAAAACTCAACCAATTGGAGATGTATAGCTTTTGCTAGATATTTGTCTAAACTGAAGACATGAACCGACTGAGACTCAGACTCAGGAGTAATTGAACTCATTTTTAATAAGAAGCCCAAAATGACTTCATTGACATGACAATCATTATCTAAACCTAAGACTTGACAGACCAAAGACACAACCAATTGAACTTCCTCCCTAAAGACATGAATATGATATGGAAAAAAGAGACCTTCCAGGGATTGACCTTCGTTAAGAATGCTAAACAAGAATTTACAACGAAATTCAGTTTCACAGTTCCGGTACACTTCAGCTAAAACAGACTCGTTTACAGACTCACGACTGTCGGGGTAATTATTGGGAAAATTCAGGATTTCACGGATAGCCTTTGCATCAATTTTACACAGTATCCTAGATGTAGAATGACTTAGAATAACTCTCTCAGAGGACGAATAATTAACTGCACACCACTCAGCAAACTCAGGAAAATGTAAGGTCTGCTCAATGGAAAAATGATAGAGAAACGATTTACAAACATTTAAAATGTCATTTCCCTATGAATTGTATCGCCATAATCTTTCTTTGATAACAGATACACTTCCCACAGAAAAGAATGGATCATAGACTCCTTTATCTCTATCAACCAGGCACTCTTCTCTCTCGTCCAGAATTCGGTTAAAACCTTGTAAACCTTTCTCTTTATCCATAATATAGAAAAGCAATGGTAATTCTGCGGATAAATCTTGAGTATTTAAGACTTACTTGTTATTGTAACCACATATACTCGAGGTTGACTGTGAAAGGTGGTAAGCATTCCTTTTCATTCGTCCTGGTACAATAAAAAATGATTCCTTAAGCAAGTCAACCCCAATTATATATAAGCCCATTCCGGAGGCTCCCTCTAGCGGTTTCCCTCAAACCGCTTTTCCCCGTGGAATGTACCACAAACTGCCATGTGCACCGCAGTTTCAATTTCGCTACCACTTTTTTTCTCCAACCATCATGCAACTCTATCCTCCGGATCCAATGATGACCGTCGATGCGTTTTCACTTTATTTTCCAGCCGTTGGATAAGCTTACACATACCCATTCCTCTGAGCCCTTTCATTTTAATGAACGTACAAGTTTACAGGGCGGACTTCCCAATGATCATAGATTTCACCGACCTAGCTTTATGATTGTTGATCTCTGCATCTCGTTAACTATCTCTGTATGTCTTTATCTTACGTGCATCTTTATAGAGCGGGTATATCATAAGCCATCGATCTTCACTTCCTCATTTTACACCATTGGATCATGTGATCATTTTATTGCTTATGCGCCCTTTATCATACTTTCACACCATCATATATTAACCAAAGTTTCAAGCAACCATTATTTCTCTTTACCATGGTCTCTTCGACCCTCTGCTAGTTAGAGGTGTTAACAACTGGCTCCATCTGGGGATGATATCCTCCTTGTGAGGTATCAAAGAACTCATAGACCAGGTGCCTGTTTTTTAATATTTCATAATAACTTCCAGGAAATTTGTCTTTTTTGTTGATATATGTAATAAAAAGGAATGGCATGCCTCCTGAATCTTAGGGCTTTCACTGCGAGCTTCAAAAACATTCGGTTTACCATCTGTACTAATTTCTAAAAAAAAAAAAATTATTTACAAACTATAATATAGGTTTTACCTCCCTCCTTAGGATAAGTAATGTTTCAGAAATCTCCCATTAACAGTGTTACTATCCAGAGAAACCCCATTCGGATATTCCAAAAGAAATGCATTTTGTCCTCTGTATCCAACAATAACATAAGGACCCACCCACATATGATCAAATTTTCCGTGTTTATCTTCTTTTGGAACATCCCACTTCAGGACCAAGTCATCAATATGAAACTGTTCTTCTTTCACCTTTTTGTCAAAATTATTTTTTATTTTTTCCTAATGTGATTGCACCTTGTCATAAGCCTTACTCCTTCGCTCTTCCAGCTCAATAATCTGATTTATCCTCCTTTGCATGTGATTTGGTTCTTCTTGTTGCTCTTGGAAATATCTCATAACTAGAACACCTAACGATGCTGGGAAAACAACTTCAGTTCCATACACCAATTGGAATGGAGACATGCCAATTGCCCTTTTGGTACTCATCCTGTCAGCCCATAGAGCATATTTGAGCTTGGTGTGCCATGACCTTTTATTATCTTCCAACAGCTTCCTGATGATCCTTACTAAGCTTTTATTTGAAGATTTGGCTAACCCATTTCCCCGCGGATAATAGGCAGTCGAATGAAATTCCTCACCCTTCTTTGTCCCCTTATGTAACAAGCCCAGAAGCTGCTAAAAGCTCAACAATTGGCTGTCCTGAAGGATCCTTTTCCCCAAGGGTAGAATTCGGCTTCAGCTTCTAATGTAGCAGGGGGCACTCCAGGTGCCCATAACCCCAACTATATCAACATTGTTTGATCTTCAACTTTGCTACAGACTAGGAATGAAAACTATGAAAAAGAGACTTTTGAGAAGGGTAAGTCTATAGGTGAAACTTCTAACCCTCTCGCAATCGAGAAGCCTGCTAAAACTATGCCTAAGATACCGAAAGGTGTCTTTAAGAATACCTTGCATAAACCTAATTATAGGGCTGCTTCAAAGTACTCCATGGTTGAAGACTTGGCCCAAACCCTATGTGCAATGTCAGCTTTAAAGGTGTTACAGAGTTGTCCCGCCCAGCGGGATGCCCTCTTAGAAGCCTTACAAAGCATGGACTCATTGAGTCTCATGGAGAAATTTCACTTGTCTGATGTTAAAATTCTCCTACCTTACCATGTAGCCTTATCAATAGATGTCATCCATGGTGGAAAGACCATCGGAAGGGCAGTTGTTCATGAGGGTGCTTCTACATGCGTTATGTCCTTGTCATGTTGGAAAGCTCTCGGATCCCCAGAGCTGGTCCCATCAAACACTCTAGTTACTGCTTTCGATGGAAGGTCATTCCTTCCGCATGGTATCCTACCGGATTTCAAAATTAAGCTAATAGGGAAAGCAATGTCTATTGAGGTGGAAGTGATTCATGCACCTTTGGACTATAATTTTCTTTTGGGAAGAAGCTAGACTTATGCCATGTCCGCTATTGCGTTGACCGTCTTTCGGGCGGTAGTATTTCCACACGAAGGGAAGTTGGTTACTATTGACTAACTCAATTTTACTCGAAAAGGCCGCATGGAGTCTAATGAGTCCTCTCTGCCATTGGTTGATCAGGTCAAACCTACTGCACAGAGCTTGGGGGCTGGGATGTACACATCACTGATGGGCACATTTGATCTTCTATCCCCAATTAACTATATAGGTTCTACTAGTGTGGGGAAGTCCATAGCCACGGTTGTTGATAGGACTGATCCCTGGGTTCTCCCTTCCCCCCATGAACCGAAAGTGACCTTATCGATAGTGGAAGTGGCTTACCAAGCTATCACTCAAACCACTGTTGATCCCATTCCAGACCCTCTCACAGTCTCAGAGGACCTAGAAGAAGTCTATTTTCCTGCTTGGGCGGAAAACCCTTTGCATTCTACAGATTGTTTAGATATGGTTTTACCTTCCGATGAAGCCATTCTGGAAGCCATGTGCGGACGTGGTAAGATATGCGAAGATCTTCATCATTGATCCTATTTTCTTCCAAAGCTAAGCAGGATAGAGAATCAAGAGTTTCATATGAGACTGTCAGATGATGTTGATACACCCATCAATCCCTTACTCAGGGAAGGAATGTTTGTTGAGGGGAATATGGAAAATATTTCTGCTACTATCCCTATCAACATCTCTTTGAATCCAGATGTCGTGGAAAATATACATATAGGTGCCAACTGCTCTCATGAAGAGATTGCAATCTATACGGCCTTGTTCAAGGAATTCTATGAAGTCTTTGCCTGGTCATATGAGGAGATTCCAGGCATTGATCCATCGATAGCTGAACATGAGATCCGAACATACCCTGACTCTAAACATGTTTGGCAAAATTTAAGACCTGTTAACCCACGTAAAGAAGCGGCTGTGAAGGCTGAAGTTGAAAAATTGTTCAAAGTTGGTTTTATTTATCCCATAGCTCTGACGGAATGGGTATCCAACCCTGTTCCTGTTGATAAGAAGCAAGGGACCATATGCATCTGTACTGAATTTTGAGATTTGAATAAATCCTGTCCTAAGGACAACTATCCTATGCCATTTATAGACCAAATTATAGATGCTTGCGCAAGAAGTGAAGTGTTCTCATTTATGGATGGTTTCTCTGGATACAATCAAATTCAAATAAAACTGGAAGACCAACATAAAACTGCTTTCATTTGTCCTTGGGGTACCTTCGCGTACAAAAAAATGCCCTTTGGATTGAAAAATGTTGGGGAAACCTTTCAACGGGTAATGAACTTTTCCTTCCATGATAACAAAGCCATTGTCGAACCTTATCTTGATGATCTTCCTGCCCATTCTCGTAAAATAATCGATCATCCAGATCACTTGCGTCTAATCTTTGAATGATGCAGATACTATAAGATCCACTTGGATCCCCACAAGTGCATGTTCTTTGTCGAGTCAGGGAGATTGCTCAGATTCATTGTCTCTAATAAATGCATTCAGGTGGATCCATTAAAAGTAAAGGCCATTGTAAATCTGCCTCCTCCTCATTCTATCAGGAAAGTTCAGAGCCTACAGGGAAAGTCCATTTTTCTTTGATGTTTCATGTAAACTATTCCAATATTACCAAGGGTTTCATGCGCCTGCTAAAACAGGACACCCCATTTGTATGGGATGAAACTACACAACTCACTTTCGAGACATTGAAAAAATATTTGTTGTCGACACCTTTACTGTGTCCGCCAGATTACTCTAGGGATTTTACATTGTATCTGGCTGCATCCCAGTCGACCATCAGGGTAGTCCTGGTCCAGGAAGATGATAAGCTCCAGGATAATGTCATTTACTATCTTAGCCGTGCTTTAGCTGGACTTGAACTTAGGTACTCCCACATCAAGAAATTGTCCTTAGCAGCTGTCTATGTTGTTCAGAGATTATGTCACTACATATTACTAAGGACTACAACAGTAGTGGTGAATGTTAATCCTTTTCAATATGTTTTGTCCCGACGGATTGTTGGAGGAAAATTCAACAAATGGATAGTCATTGCAGAGACCGTACTGATGGAGGATGACTATGAATTCATTGCAGCAAGATTGCAAGATGCGATGAAGGAATCATTTCAGGTGATGCAGACATCACAGGACAAGCTGTAGAGCATGATTGATCAGTGACTTTTGGAGTTGAAAGCACTAACGGAGAAGACTGCCACAATGCAGAGTCCGCTAGTCCAGGAGACGGTAGGAGAAATTTCAACACCATCGACTTCTCGCGAGGAAGTCTTGGCAAAGGATCGCATCAATATAGTGTTGATACTGTCAGGGAGCATCTGAATCCCTGCTTCGATGATCGATGTACAGATAAAGGTTAGACAACCTGTCGAGGTTAATTCAGCCCAGTTCCTTATTGATCAATTACAGATGGTCCAGCAACAGATAGCCGCAGAACTCAGGGATAGATATCTTGCGACTTATAAACAGAACATGCAGCTAAGGAAACAGAATGCAGAGCTCACCGCAGGCTTGCACAAATAGATGGAAGAGTTAAGAGTACATGAAGAAAAAGAACAGGATCTCAGTCAGGTCTTGCAGAACATCGCACTAGACTTACCCCAGTGTAACATAGAATTTGCCTTACCTCTACCCCAGAAGGTAAGAAGAATTGCAGACAGAGCAAAGGCTCTGGAAGAGACAGTGGTCAAGATGGAGGAAGACCACAGAGCACAGATTGCCGAACTTGAGGCTTGAGCACCAGGGACACCTTAGGCAGACAAGGAAGCAAGGGAAGAGGCCTTTAGACTAGCTTCAACATAGATGAAGAGTTAGATAGATGATGCATAGTCGTTACTAGCTGAGGCGACGAAGACATGGTCGGAGCTAGATGAGCTCCCAGATAGAATGGAATTGTAGCAGAGTATCCAGAACATAGAGAACACCACAAAAAAAAGGGAAGAAGTCAAGAGCCTAGGAGCTCTTGCAAAGATGAAGAAGGCGACGAAGATGAACCGTTTGCAATAGGAAGTGCAGCGGTTAAGAGCAAAGGAGATACAGTTTAATAACCTGCTTCAACCATATCAGGAACAACTCACGGAGCTGGTTGATGTGGTTGAGCAGAAGGTTAAGGAGTTCACTACAAGCAAAAGTGATACAATTGATAATACAGAACACTCCAACATTAGTCAAGCTATGCTTGAAACGGAACAAGAGTGTGTCGAAGCTATGAACAAAGAAGTCACAGGACTTCGAGAGAAACTCACAAGGACTTCACAAGAAGCGAAGGAGAAGCTACATCAAGAGAAGCCAGCTGTTAGTGGCTCATGGACGAGCCACAAGTAAGTGTTAGGGGACTATTGGAGCATGGTCCTGCAGCTACAGGAAAAGATGCTACATCGGGACAGGGAAGTCAAAAGAAGACAGTACCTGAGCGGCCGAGAAGAGAGAGCTCAACCACTGCACTTAAGGCAACGACAAAGACAGGAGGGCTCAACTACCATCATAAAGGAAAGGGAGAAACATGATGAGGTATTGAAGACAAAGGACAGCAGGAAGCGGCGTCCATACCCACGATCAGCGTTGGGAAGCGTGGAAGACTGCAGAAAGCTGTGGTGTGACGGTAAGCGACAGCCCACAGTACAGATGCGCCGACTGTCACAGTTAGGGTTTTTGGGTTACTGTTGGGAAAGGCCCACAGTTTTGTAATGGTGAGACCTTCGGGCCACCTATATAAGAATGTATCTTGTAATGTAAAAGGTTAGACAGTTAGACAATTGGGTAGCTACTTATACAGTTAGACGAGGGATAGCTGCTTAGTCATTTAGCTAACCAAGTGTATCTAGAGTCTCAGTATTGTAAGAGTCGAGCTCTGGTCCTGTTAATCCATCTGTATTATCTTATTGTAACCAGTAGCTGGCTCCTTGAGCATGTATGTAACAATTCGTAGGGATTGAGCAATCCGCAGGGACTGAGAGAGAGAGAGAGAGAGAGAGAGAGAGAGAGAGAGAGAGAGAGAGAGAGGAAGAGTATATTGTAAAAGAAGGAAATATAAGAGACGAGATCTAAGAGAGAAGGGCTCTCGGTTGTGTGTGCGGAGTTTCCCAGAAGATCTCGAGCTGCATATAAGATTGCAGTGGAACTGAGTTTACTCTCTCAAGATATAATATAAAAACCAGTTCCCATGGACGTAGCTTCCCCCCTGGAGGTGAAGCACGTAAAATCCGTGTGTTGTGTGACTATTTCATGTGTTTGTGCTTTACTTATGTGTTATCTATTACTTGTTACATGAATGTTTCTTATCATTAATGAATGTATGTATGTTATGCTTCAGTTATAGCGCATAGAAGGCTAACCGCAAGTTGAATGTATCAAGTAGCATGTATATGAGTTATCAGCGCTTGGTTCATATTAGTTGATAGTTATTGTGTTAAGTGACTCTGGTATATGAGTTCTGCGAGTTTAGTATAGTTGATGTTAAGCATATTAGACTATAGGAGTCTAAGTGAGGCTGTTTAGCTTAACTAGTATACAAAGAGAGAAGCCTTGGGCCGTGAGGGCCATATTGAAGTCTTACCATAAAGGATATCGAAGTATAGAAAGGAGATATCGTACTGTTCGAGGAACGGTGGTGTGAGAGATCATAGGATAGGAGCTGAGTAGAGGAGATAGTTTACGCATCGCGCTAGAAGCAGAGATGCGATAAGAGTCTGTTTCCTACCAGCGCTAGCTAGAAGGTGGGATTGCTATCGCAGAGAGATCCTGTAATGTCCCGGTTTTGACCCCGTTACATTAGATGTATATGATGTGTATATTGTAAATGATCATGGTGTGGAGTTAAAGGCCAAGGCCCCACCATTGATCGGTCACGTTATGTTTAGGATTTAAATTTGTCACCGATGGTAAATCGAGGCATGCGGCATATATTATGTTGGTCATCATGTAAATATGCATCTATAATTAAAATGAACACAACCAGCTACGGTCGCGGCAACTAAATCGAATGGGGCATGATTTTCCCAAGGATAAGGATGTGGGGGGGGAATTTGTCAAACCTTGGGCCAAAAAGGGGAAAAACCCATGTGTCACCTTCTTTTGTTTTATTCCAACCACCTTCAGTTAATAATTTCTGCTGGTAGCTGAGGGAAGTGATGGCAGTTAATTATTTTGGGAGTGGGGTGGTAGGACTGTTAGTCCATGCCTCCATGCACACTCCACCCACAACAGTTGACTTCAGAATGGAAGGAAAAACCCTCACGCACTCTTCACTCATGCAGAAATTTCCTCTCTCCATGAGTTGCAAAACGCTCAGGCACTTGCAATTCACGTCCTTGCCATTGTTGCTCATCTTCACGCAGGGAATTGCTGTTGAAGACTCACGCATGCCCCAATTTTGTGTCCTCTCTGTGCCCTGTTCGCTCTCCACCATTGCTGGTTCGTTTTCATCTTCACGCACAGGATTTTGCTGAATTTACCCACGCAGCAGTTTTCCTCTGCGGATTGGTGAATAGTGTGTCGTATCCTGTACTCACGAGACGATTTTGGGGTTCTGTATTGTTTCTCATGCTCACCCACAGGCTGGGAGACTGTAATTTCTTCCCCAACTCGGTCTGTGTATGTTTTCTAGGTGATTTCGTTGCCTAGGACGGGCTGTGTTTTTCCACGTTGTTGGTTGTGTTGGTTGTGGTCTTCCTTACATGCTGGGGGCTGTTGTAAATTCGCCTGAGAGTCATTTTGGCCACAATAGGGCCAATAATGACTCAGAATTCGTTTTCCCTGTTTAAGCTGTGATGTTTGACTTGATTACATACATGCAATTGTTGGTCTTCGGACTGTGAGAGGAGCAGGGATGTTGGCTTAGTTTTGCTTGATAAACCTTGTGGCTGGAACCACACAGACAGAGCTAGAGGGATGGCCTTCTTCTCCATCACCCCTGAATAGCACTGGAAGGGAACGCAGGGCCTGAGGGACTGTGTAGCAGAGAAGGGACTGATTCCTTGTGTTGGGTGTGGATGGGTGTCTTAGAGGTCAGGCTAGTTCTGGTGTAGGTGTCCTTGGCTCTGTAATGAGCTCACCAGCTTAGCAATCTACCTTCTCCAACTCCTTAATGGCCTGATAAACCCAACTCTGTTGGCTTGGCTGTGTGTTTTGTACATACTTGGCTATGTGTAAGCCTGCTAGTTCCCTTATTCCTTGGAGAATCATGCCCAGCTCGGGGGTGGCAGCGCTGCTGAGAGATTAAGGAGCACGCTGGCCTATGGTTGGGTGGAACGTTGCAGCGATGTAGCTGGTTGCGGAAGGAGTTCTTCACAAAGATAAGTGATCTTGTGTATTTTACCTTTGCAATTCTATATTTACTGTTAATTAAAATGAAATGAACATGTTAAAAAGAATAATTGTGTGAATGCATGTTGGTTCTGCTGTGCAAGATGAATAATTATAGTTGTGTATGGTAAACAGTTGCATTTGTGCATGTTACACGGCAATGCATTCTCTTTCAGCATTCTGTTTTATGTAATTTTTAAGCCTGTACATGTTCATGGGTGGTTAGCCTGGGTGGTTGAAGCCATGAAGTCGCGTTCTCTTTGCCGGTCGGAGGTATGGGGACGTGACAGATCCTGCTGGTGAAGAAGAGACGCGAGACCAACAGGATGCTACAAAACCCGGTTGAGGACACTTGAGTCTTCAACCAACCCATCCAAGATCACTTCGGGTGAGACTTCAGGCTGCTTTGTGGTTTGTCGCCGAAAGGGCCAGTGAGCTAGGGGTTTTGTTGGTACATAACAAGTAAACCTGGGTCTGCCCAGAGAGAACAACAAATGGTTCCATTGCCGGTTTTGAACAAACTAATGAGTTAATGTTCTGTTGGCATCCTACTAAAGAAGAACTTAACCACTGGGCTGAGTCTAAGGAGAAAGAATTTGCTGAAAAAGAAAACAAGAGTCCTAGACTGAGTACAGGGGACTGGTGACAAAAACATATCTTCACTGATCTACATACGATATTTTTTGCGACCTATGCAAATGAGTTGTACAACTGGTTATCCAAGTTGACTGATCAAAACATATTCAAGAAGAAAAGGAACATTGTCTGGACACCGGAGCTGATTCAAGCCGTGAAGAGTATAGATAATCCCATTTCACGGGTGGTAGACTTCTGGCTTGCGAGTTTGCTGGAAGGATTCATTACAGAGTTTGCAGTTGATCAAAGAAAAAGTTTCAGCGAAGCAGAGAGGTACTTCTTCAAAGGTTACCGTGGTAAGTACCTAATCTCTTTAAACTTTTCCATTAAGATGTTATTACATGAAAAATGAGTAATGGATATCGTTTCAGATGAATAAGTAAATAAGTGTAATGTCACAAGAGTTTGAGAGTGACTTTGATGAAATTGGATGTACATGTAGCGGTAAGAAATATAAAGTAGATTTCATATCTCCTCTCTTTAAAAATAGTTCAGACACTACTAGAGAACAGAGTCCAAGTAATATAGACAGAACAGTAGGGGGTATCCCTTACCATCCTTATACCCCACAGAAAACAACCGGGACTTAGAGTAATCCCGTAGGAACTACATATAGTAGTTTACATACAGTACATACTACCTTTACACCACCTACATCTACATCGCCGAGTGGTAGTAATACAGCAAACCAGAATCCACCACGTAGAAACAGGATGGGGGATGACATGAAACTACCTACCTTCAAGGGTACAGGGGAAGAAGACCCAGAACAACATTGGTTCCTATGTGAAGTCGTATGGACTATTAAAGGAATCTAGGATGATAATATTAAACTTGTTCAGTTGGTCACTACACTTAGAGACAGAGCCTTAACATGGTATATGAAGTATACAACTGCACCGGGCAGAACGCTCGTACAAGTCAGGACTGCCATGATTAAAGAATTTAAGAAACCTAAGTCTGAGTCATAGTGTATCACAGAGCTTAAAGACATCAAACAACCACCTACAGAGTCAGTATGGGACTTTGATCAGAAGTTCAAAGCCCTTATAGACCAAGTCAGCTTTGAGTTCGTGCCGGAGCAACATAAGGAATGGTTCATTGCAGCACTACTTCCTCACATCAGACTTCCATTAATGCAATAGACATTCCGTACGCAAGATGAAGCATTGGAAATGGATATGAAACTAGAGGCCTCACCTCTAGCTGAGACCAGTACAGGAATGACAAGCTTACAAAACCAGTTAGCCAATCTCACGTTACAGATGCATGAGATTAAGAAAGGAAAAGAGATTGCACAAGAACTATGGTGTATAAAGTGTAAAGGACAAGGCCATACTAAGGATAATTGTCCAGTATTTTTAGAGTATTTATCAAGTGGGGATCCTAACCCCTTATTATAGACTCAAGGGCCGTGGTGTGAACTCTGCAGAATAAGAGGACATCGACCACCGAAATTCCCTTTACTTTAGAAGTATGTACAAAACCCTAATAACTTATATTGTAACTTCTGTAAGTCAGTAGGTCATGATGAACATAATTGCCAAGATTATGATCTTATGATAGAAAGAAAGCATGACTTGTATAGAGTCCAGTTAGAAACAGCAGGTCCAGCAGCAGGACCATAGCATGAAGAGGCTCATGTTGGTCGTGGAGGAGGATTCAGAGGACGAGACCATGGAGGAGGCTTTGGTCGTGGAGAAGGATTTGGCCATGGCCATGGACCTATTACTTGTTAAAATTGTGGAATTGTAGGACATTATGCTAGCGAATGTCAGAACCCTAGTACAACATGTAAGTATTGCAAGTCCTATGATCACCCTATAGAAGAGTGTCCGATCTTGATATCCAAGATTAGAGACCCTAAGCCAGCAGTAAACCAGAACATTTAGCTTATTGCTGCTGAGCAGAAAGAGCCAGAACTAAGAGTCCATATTGTGACTCGTAGTGGTACTTCTACTAGTCCGAAATCATAGGATGCAGAAAAGAACACAGGTCCGAAGTGGGTGCGCAAAGCCACTACTAGATTAACACCACTCAACCTGCAGAAGAAAAAATAAACGTTTCAGAAAGCTCAAACTTTCTTTATTGAACCTACAGAATCGGGATCACAGGTACTACCGTACAGAGGCGTACCATAGCAGCAAACACCTTGTGGCGTTAGTCATGTGAAGATGTCGTAGGCTACCACATCAGGAAGGTGCAAAGAGGATGAGTTGACAGGAAGTGTACAATCCTTCCTGCGGAGTTGCTTGAAACTCGTTAGAAATGAGAAAGCTATTGGAGAGCTTCAGTGCATCATAGATCAGTGTCAGCCATCTTCTTCCATGAGCAGTGCGTAGCGTGCTATTCATAATATTATGGGACATACCAGAACAGGAAGAGAGATGAGACTCACAGCACAAGTTGGAGAATTTGAAATGGATGAGCTAATCCTAGATTTAGGATCAGAGGTAAATGTTCTGACTATGCAGACATGGGAACAAATGGGTAGCCCTAAGTTAGCCAAATCGCCTATCCATCTGCGACTAGCCAATCAGCAGTGGGTATCACCATTGGGTCGATTACCGTAGGTACTAGTTGATATTGATGGAGTCCACAGCTTTGCAGACTTTGAAGTTATAGAGATCATTGGCGACAATAGACCATATCCAGCTTTACTAGGTATTGATTGGGCAATCGATAACATGGCTATTATCGACTTAAAGAAAAGACAAATGACCTTTGAGGATAGTCAGATCCAGGTAATCGCACAGTTGGATCCTTTTCAGGGTCCCAGGTATATTGAACCTATCCGAGCAGAGGAAGAGGCACGTAATATGGAGAGCCTCTATCAAATGACAGCTAATCAGAGTGATTACATCAATCCGACCGCAGAAGGAAACATTATTTGGTGATGCGACAACTCATGTGCATCAGATTCAGATGTTGGTCTAGAGAACTGGCAGAACAGACTTTATGAAGTCTCAGCTCGCAGATGTGCATTTATGACTAAATCACTACGATGGATTGGCACAGACATTATCGATATTCTATCCTTTCATGGCTTAGAGGATGTCAATGAATTTTTACAGTAGTTTGAGTAGGAAATTCCTCAGGAGCAGAGGTTGACAACTATGGACCTTGCAGTAAAAGCCACACCTGCAAGATGGTGGCATGCACATAAAGAACATATCGCATCATGGGATGATCTTAAGAGACTGATGGCAATCATATTTTCCAACGACAAGGGACCGTTACAGTAGAAATACACAGGAGAGAGTGACCCTAGGTCACATATTCAGATTTGTGAACAGAATTGGTCGGATATTCTAGAGGATGAATGGGTTCACTTATTCATTCACACTTTAGACACAATTCCAAGGAATTGGTACACTGAGACCAAGTTGCGCAGAGGAACCATCACATGGCCACTTATGATAGACAGCTTCCTACTCACTTTCACTTTTGAATCTGAGTATCCAAGCATTGATTAGGCTCTAGATGTAATAAAGAATAAGATATTTGACGACTGTACCCTATCAGTTCCTGCTCAGCCTGATTGGGCTATCCAGTTGGAACATGTGCTTGAGTGTTACAACTTCGCAGTAGAGCCAGATGATGAGGATGAGAACCCTCATAGTGTCAACATTCCCGAGTCAGAAGGGACTCGCGATGTTGATGGACCGAGACTAGAAATTTCAGCTATCATAGAACCTATCAAGATTAAAAAGATCAATATTGGCACAGAAACAGAACCTAAGTTTGCCTCTATTGGAAACTATTGGGATGATGAAATAGTAGGACACATTGCAGATCTTTTACACGACTCTCAGGACCTATTTCCCTTTAAGTTCACAGAGATGAAGGGAATAGTAGGAGATTTGGGAGTCATGCGCATACCATTGAAAGAGGATGCTAGGCCAGTTAAGCAGTGTCCATACAGATTGAATCACCGCTATAAAGAAAAAGTTAAGGATGAGATCGATAAGATGCTAGAAGCATGCATCATTGAGCCAATAGAAGAAAGCGAATGGGTTAGTCCCATGGTCATGCAGGAAAACAAAACCAAAGGAGAAATAAGGATTTGTGTCAACTTGCGAAAACTCAACGATGCATCACTTCATGATCCGTTTCCGACACCGTTTACTGATGAGGCTTTAGACAATGTGGGAGGACAGGAGGTCTACTCCTTCACTGATGGCTTTTCAGGCTATCACCAAATCAGAATCCACCCAGAGGATCGACATAATACCACTTTTGCGATAGAATGGGGCTCATTTCAGTACACGGTAATGCCCTTTGGTCTTAAAAACGCACCAGCTATCTTTTCTAGAGTAGTAGTTGCTGTATTCAAGGAATACATCCATAAATTCTTAGAAGTCTATTTTGATGATTGGACTGTATTTAGATTAATCGACAAGCATATAGGAGATTTAAGGCTCATGTTAGAGAAATGTAGGGAATATCCAGAATAGTTTTTTTTGTTGCTCTCTTCTCCTCCTTATGACTGGTGCGTCATGCTGCTACACCGTGAGCTCTGTGAAGTTGGACATTGCTAGCGCTGGTTCTTCTATTAAAGCTGTTACCTACGTGTGCAAGGGAAATTGTAGTCCTCCAGTCCCTCTTCAGGCTGATGGTGGTGTGCCTCCTATGTAATATGTTCGAGACTGTGTCTTAATGCTCTCTTTCGACGCTGCATTGAAGACTGAAGATTAGCTGCCTAGAGTCTAATTGATGACCGTGCTGCGTTGAAGTGCAAACCTCTCTGGCCACCTGCTTGAAGGTCGAGTTGCTTCTAAATTCGAATTGATAGCTCTTTACATTGGGTACTGTAGCTGCTTGCCTCGACAACACATCTGGTGAATACAGTGTGGAGGTGAATGCAAGTAATTCAAGTGCGTGGAGGTGAATACAACGTGGAGAGTGGCGTAGCAGAACCCTGGTGTGGTATGTGTTGAAGACTGAAGTATTGGAGACTAAAGAATTGCTGTAAGATCTGGTTGAATTGATTGAATTATATCTGATATATATATGCTGACTAATATATGCTCTCTGATATATCGTGACTGTATGCTGCACTTCACATCCTGAAGTGATTTATAATGCTTGCTGCGTTAATGCTGACTGATATATCATACTGATATATGCGTTGAAGGCTATAAGAAGTATTCTAATATTGCTGCTGTCCACTTCCTGAAATGATTTCTTCTCCCTGGATTGTTGTGAATTGAAGCTGCGATACTGTCTTTGTATCACTTTAAAACCTAAAGTTGAGATTGTAAATCACCTTGGCAGAGACTGTAGACCTGCAAGGTTCTTATTTTTTCAATTTCTCTTTGTCATATCAAGTTCATTATTGTAAACTACACTAACAGTTGTAAAGATGCTATCTTTGGCATCTAGTATTGGTGCTGACCTTGCCGGTAAAGACCAATCCGAAGACCCTTCCAAGGGAGATTGCAGCAAGAGAGGACCAGGAAGAAGAAGAAACTTTAGAGGTAGAGGGGGCAGAAACAACTTCAACAAAAGATCAAATTTGTAGCGCAAACGGTGTGGAAAGACTGGGCACACATCAGTTCAATGTTGGGCTTTATGGGACTCCATCAAAGACAAGTACAACCAGAAGAAAGATGACCTAGATACTAGTAAATATTCTGATTCTTGTATTGGTGCACATTGTAATATTGGATTTAATGAAATAACTTCTCTTTCATCTTATAAATATTGTTGGCTGCTTGATACTGGTGCAACATCACACATGACATTTAGAAAAGACTGTTTTGAAGAACTGAATGAAACA
>LPNX011014803.1:158230-230308 GCA_001517045.1 Pseudotsuga menziesii
CAACAGATAATTCAGGTGATGACATGGATGTATCATTTGATTGTGAATTTAATTTATCTGCTAACTTTGAACCAACTTCCTTTGAAGAAGCTTCTACTCGAGTTAAGAATCTATGCAAAATGAGTATGATGCACTCATAAAGAATGGAACTTGGAAGCTGGTTGACCATCCAATTGGAACCAAACCAATTGGCTGCAAGTGGGTGTACAAGAACAAATACAAATTAGATGGCTCACTTGACAAGCACAAAGCGAGGCTTGTAGCAAAAGGCTATGCATAGAAAGAAGGAATTGACTATGAAGAAACATTTTCTCCTACAGCAAAATGGGCTACCATCCGTACCTTACTCTCTTTAGCTGCTCAGAAAGGGTGGAAAGTTCATCAAATGGATGTGAAGACTGCTTTCTTGAATGGAGACTTGAAAGAGAATGTCTTCATGTCTCAGCCAGAAGGCTTTGTTGTGAAAGGAAAATAACAAAAGGTATGCAAGCTTGTCAAATCCTTGTATGGCCTAAAACAAGCGCCTCGTGCATGGTATGAAAAGTTAACCGAGCATCTTTTAAAGTTAAATTTCAAAAATTTTGATCTTGATGATGCAACACTGTTTATAAAGAAAGTTGGAAGATCTGTTGTGTATCTTGTGGTGTACGTAGATGATATTTTGATGACAGGGAACAATGAGAGCTATATAGCATCCATAAAGAAAGATTTGAAAAAGATCTTTAAAATGACAGATATGGGACATCTCCACTATTACTTAGGAATTGAAGTCACTCAACATCCTAAGTACATATTCCTATCTCAGAAAAAATATGTTGGAGAACTACTAAACAAATTTTGCATGACAGAATGCAATCCTATATCTACTCCAATGGAATAGAAAATGAAGCTCACATCAAGCGAAGGAAAAGAATTTGAAGATGCGACCAAGTATCGACAACTTGTAGGAAGTCTTATCTACCTTACAACAACTAGACCAGATATTTCTTATGTTGTTGGCATACTTTCAAGGTTCATGCATAAACCTTGTGAAGGACACTGGTCAGCTACAAAGAGGGTTCTAAGATACTTGAAGGGGACTCAATACGTTGGACTCAAGTACTCTAAAGTGGATGAATTCAAACTTATTGGGTACTCAGACTCAAATTTTGATGGCGATAAGGAGACAGGAGTATCAACTTCTAGATACACTATGAGTCTTGGATTAGCAGCTGTCTCATGGAGATCATGCAAACAGTCAGTTCCAACAGATTCAACAACAGAAGCAGAATATGTGGCTGCAGCTGAAGCAACGAAAGAAATAGTATGGCTCAGGAAGATACTTGAATATTTGCAAGAAAAACAAGAGAACTCCACTCCATTGTTGGTCGACAATACTTCTGCAATCAAGCTGGCTAAGAATCCTAGATTCCATGATCGAACCAAACACATCAACAAAAAGTATCATTTGATTCGACATCATGTAGAGGCCAAGACAGTCCATTTTCGACATTGTTCCACAAATGATCAAGTTGCAGACATCTTCACCAAAGCGCTTGGACGAGAAAATTTTGAAAGATTCAGAAACATGCTCGGACTTATGAACACCCCTTCGGATTAAGAGGGGGATTGTTAGAATAATCCGTCAGGATTATTGTAAATAAATAATAAATAGGAATATGAATAGATAGGAAGGTGAAAAGGCTGGTTCTCAACCGCCATTGTAATGTATAAATATTTGCTTTGGTAAGGGAATAAAATGAATCGGGAGTTATTACCTGACACTCTTAACTTGAAGAAATGTATATTATGTGCACCATTTGGTATTTTGTTGGCTCATATTGTTTGCAGACAAGGCTTGATGGTAGATCTTGCAAATATTTCCATCATTGTACATCTCCCAGCACCCAACTCAGTCAAGCAGTTGAGGACAGTACTTGGTCATACCAGGTACTATAGAAAATTTATCAAAGGTTATGCAAAGATCACAGTGCCTATGGAAAAACTGTTAAAGAAAGACGTGACATTCCTATGGAATGAGGAATGCCAACAAAGTTTAGACACACTTAAAGAGAATATGGTTACAACACCCATATTAGTATTCCCATATTGGAACAAGCCATTTCATGTTCATGTGGATGCATCAGGCATTGCACTGGGCATTGTCCTAACACAGCTAGGAGAAGGGGGTATCGATCATCCGATCGCATACTCCAGCAGAAAGCTATCTACAGTAGAAAAGAACTACACCACTATAGAATGAGAAGGATTAGCCATGGTGAATGCTCTAAAGAAGTTCAGGAACTACCTATTGGGTGCCCCATTCAAGATGTTTACTGACCATTCTACTTTAAAGTATTTGGTCAATAAACCAGTATTAGGAGGAAGGATCTGTAGATGGTTACTTCTATTTCAGGAGTATGATTTTGAAATCATTGTAAAACCAGGAAGGTTAAATGACGGACCTGATCATCTATCGCGAATAGATTCAGGAGAAGAACCAAGTAATTTAGAGGATAATCTGCCAGATGCACAATTATTTTCTATCCAGATCGTAGATGAGTACTATGAGGATATTATTCACTTTCTCACTACAGGGTGGGCACTAGTTGACTTTACTAAGTAGCAAAAGAAACACTTAGTTGTGAAATTAGCAGACTTCACTTTGATCGTAGGACATCTATATAAGTTGGGTCCAGATGAAGTCCTGTGCAAATACGTGATGCCCCATGAGAAAGAGACCATTATCAGAGAAGCACACTCAGGTACCACAGGAGGTCATTTCGCAGGAAAGCCGTCTGCTTAGAAAATCTTGACTGCAGGTTTATGGTGGCCTACTTTGCACAAAGACACTAAGGAATTTTGTAGATGCTGCGATATCTTCCAGAGGGTAGGAAAACCTTCGTGGAGAGATGAAATGTCGCTGCGACCAAAGATTACGCTGCGGGCATTTGACAAATGGGCTATAGATTTTGTGGGTCTTATCAACCCACCAAGAAAATGAACTGGTGTGAGATACATCATCACAGGAACATAATACCTCACCAGGTGGGCAGAGGCTAAAGCAGTAAGGAATTGTGATGCTGCTACAGCTGCACAGTTCATTTTTGAAAACATCATAACTAGATTTGGATGTCCAGTAATTTTGATGAGTGATCAAGGCACACATTTTCTGAACCGCACTATTGAAGCCTTGACAGAGGAATTTCAGATCCAGCACCATAAGAGCACTTCGTACCATCCTCAAGCTAATGGTACGGTGGAGGCATTTAACAAGATTCTAGAAAATGCTCTTACTAAGCTCTGTGACAGCCAAAGAAATGATTGGGACCTCAGGGTTAATGCTGTATTATGGGATTATAGGACGAAATGCAAGAAACTTACAGGACACACACCTTTCAGTTTGGTGTATGGACAAGAGGCTGTTATGCCTATGGAATATATTATTCCCAGCATAAGAGTTGCTCAAATTACCGAGATAGATGATACCGATACGATGAATGAAAGGCTAGCACAACTGCTTGCCTTAGAGGAAGGCAGATTCATCGCAGGATTCCATCAGAAAGTGTAGAAGGCATGAGAGAAATCTTGGCATGACAGACACATTAAGAGCAAGAGTTTTCAGATAGGAGACCTAGTGCTCCTATATGACAGTAAGTTTGTTAAGTTCCCAGGAAAGTTTAAGACGCATTGGTTGGGGCCATATCAGATTCAGTATGTTATAGAAGGAGGTGCCGTTCAGCTCAGCAAACTGAACGGGGAACTTCTTCCTACGTTGATTAATGGCAGTAGGCTTAAGCTCTATAGTGACAGCCACTCCACCTCCCAGCCCTAACCCAGACAGCTTTGGAAGTGCAGATGTCTAGTGTAGTTGAAAGGAGGCATCGCACCGGGAATGAGTCTACACTAAAAAAAAATAAAAAAAATCCAAGTATGAGGAATCGCATCAAAAAAGTTATGTTGCGCAAGTCATAGGATGACTTGCAGAGTTCATGTCGACACTTTGGTTTGAGACGATGCGGTGTGACATCGCAGCAACATGATGCTCCTCGTGCCATGTAGACAAGTTGGAAAAGAGACAGAGGGCCAGTCACTTCACCTTCTGACAAGCAGTTAATACAGAGATGACCGGTATACATTACCCTAGATTTGGAAACACTATAATGATTTTTCCAGATTTGCTAAATCTTGGTCGAGACCGGCGCCTGCACACAAGTTTTGAGGGAAATTTGATCGGATTTTCAGCAATTAATGAGGATCGAAATGACGGGTATTGTCTTGTCCATGCAATTAATACCACCGACAGTTCCAACCTAGATGACCGTTGCTTCAAAGAGTATCACCTTCGTTATAGTTTCTGAGATCATTCATACAGAAGGGTTACTTTTGCGATTTCTGAGAGTACAGAGCAATTTGGAGAGTTTTCCTATGAAGAGATATTGCAGTTACATAGTGCTGGTTTTCCCCAAATTCGCAGCCATTTCCCGTACAGAGTATTTCATCGAGTGGTTTTTGTCTGATACGGAGCCTTTAGAGGACATTGTGTAGAGATTCCAGCGTGGTGGCCTTGCGTCCGTTATGACGACGCCGCCCAAGGTTGTTAAAGTAGGTACATCACAGGTCCGATAGTCGCCAAGGATGAGGAGTCAATCTCAGATAGTAGAAGAGTCCATCCTAGAGCCGGAGGAAGAAGTTCATATGGCAATAGAATACATCATACCACGAGTTGAGGACACACCAAAGGTAACCAAGTTTCCTGTTCCCAAGGGTGCCAAGTTTCTTGTTCCCCTTCTGTCGATTGATTCTCATGTCAAGGAAGATGGAGATCTGTTAGGATATGCCCCTGTTCTCAAATTTATAGACTATAACCTTGGAGACAGTAAGACATACCCTCAGTTTCATCCAGATCAGTATCTTACGGTTCAGAGGAACCTGAGGACCGGCACAGATGAGTTTGTTCCTATGGAGCATGTCCATATTCTTGAGCAGTCAGGCTTGCTCAATTTGTTGAGAATACCACATTTTGGATGAGGTGTAGAGGTTAATGCCGTGGTGCACGTGCTACTTTCTTATGTACATGGAGGTTACCTCTGGCTAGGTAACAGGATCGATCTGAACGTCGATCTGATACATCGCCGCATCACCGGGCTGTCTAAGACCAGTAAGGACCCTCAGACACATATATCAGGTAAGAGCAAGGATTCCAAGCTACCAGCAACCCTAGTTACCAAGTATAAGCTACAAAGAGGAGGTCGGGCTTATGACCTCATAGCAATACCAGATGATACACTCAGATTTATAGCCAGTCTTCTCACAGGCAGACTGTTAACGAAAGTACAGCCAAAGGAAGTCACAGGATCAATAATTCACATTGCCATACAAGTAGCGGAAGGTGCAAAATTTAATTGGTGTTTATTCTTATTAAATATTTTTCTGCAAGATTGTTTGATAGCACAGGATGAGCCGAACCACCCCTTCCATTTCTTGTGGCTGCACATATTATGTGCATTCGTTGGATGGAAAGAACTGCCCCACACCTAGTTTCTACAGCTAAAAAGCGGCAAGCCCAGAGGTGCATGCTATGCAAACTTATGGGAGAGCACCAACCCAGCAAAGAAAAAGATCAATATGATAGTATTCTATGAATACTATAAGCTGTTGAAGAGAGTCATACAGGAGACACCGCGGATCAGCACAGAGATTGTGGACATGTATGATAATCGGCTTGATTTCATGGTAGACAACCATACAATCTACCTAAGGCCAAAAGGGTCTATAACGGATAATTGGGCAAATGGTTCATTCAGGATGACAGTGCAGGATATAGAAGATTTCATCAAAGAATTTAATGAAGAGTGGAAGAAGGCATTAGAAGATGCCACAGCACTACCACCAGGTTCCGCATAGACAGACCCATTGGACAAAGGCAAAGACAAAGTGGCGTCCCAGACAAAAGATACATCAGAAGTGCCATCATTGGAAAAAAAGAGAAAACATGCAGAAGAGGTGCCACTCGATGCACCAAAGAAGAAGTAAAAAAAAAAATCCTCAAAGGAACCTACAGAGACCGTACTGATGGAGGATGACTATGAATTCATTGCAGCAAGATTGTAGGATGCGATGAAGGAATCATTTCAGGCGATGCAGACATCACAGGACAAGCTGCAGAGCACGGTTGATCAGTGGCTTTCGGAGTTGAAAGCACTAACAGAGAAGACTGCCACAATGCAAAGTCCGCCAGTCCAGGCGACGTTAGGAGAAATTTCAACACCATCGACTTCCCGCGAGGAAGTCTTGGCAAAGGATTGCATCAATACAGTGTTGATACCGTCAGGGAGCATCCGAATCCTTGCTTCGATGATCGATGTACAGATAAAGGTTAGACAACCTATCGAGGTTAACCTGGCCCAGTTCCCTGTTGATCAATTACAGATGGTCCAGCAACAAATAGCCGCAGAACTCAGGGATAGAGATCTTGCGACTTATAAACAAAACACGCAGCTGAGGAAACAGAATGCACAGCTCACCGTAGGCTTGCAAAAATAGAAGGAAGAGTTAAGAGTACATGAAGAAAAAGAACAGGATCTCAGTCAGGTCCTACAGAACATCGCACTGGAGTTACCCTAGTGTAACATAGAATTTGCCTTACCTCTACCCCAGAAGGTAAGAAGAATTGCAGACAGAGAAAAGGCTTTGGAAGAGATAGTGGTCAAGATGGAGGAAGACCACAGAGTGCAGATTGTCGAGCTTGAGGCTCGAGCACCCGGGACACCTCAGGCAGACAAGGAAGCAAGGGAAGAGGCCTTTAGACTAGCTTCAACACAGATGAAGAGTCGCATAGATGACGCACAGTCGTTACTAGCTGAGGCGATGAAGACATGGTCGGAGCTAGATGAGCTCCTAGATAGAATGGAATTACAGTAGAGTATCCAGAACATAAAGAACACTACAGCAGCAATAAAGGAAGAATTCAAGATCCTAGGAGCTCTTGCAAAGATGAAGAAGATGATGAAGATGAACCATTTGCAATAGGAAGCACAGCGGTTAAGAGCAAAGGAGATACAGTTTAATAACCTGCTTCAACCATATCAGGAACAACTCGCGGAGCTGGTCGATGCGGTTGAGCAGAAGGTTAAGGAGTTCACTACAAGTAAAAGTGATATTGATAATATAGAAAACTCCAGCATTAGTCAAGCTATGCTTGAAACAGCACAAGAGTGTGTCGAAGCTATGAACAACGAAGTCACAGGACTTCGAGAGAAGCTCACAAGGACTTCGCAGGAAGCCAAGGAGAAGCTATAACAGGAGAAGCCATCTGTTAGTGGCTCAGGGACGAGCCACAAGTAAGTGTTAGGGGACTGTTGGAGCAGGGTCCCGCAGCTACAGGAAAAGTTGCTACATCGGGACAGGGAATTCAAAAGAAGACAGTACTTGAGCGGCCGAGAAGAGAGAGCTCAACCACTGCACTTAAGGCAGTGGCAAAGACAGGAGGGCTCAGCTACCCTCATAAAGGAAAGGGAGCAACGAGCTGAGGTATTGAAGACAGAGGATAGTAGGAAGCGGCGCCCATACCCATGATCAGCGTCGAGAAGGGTGGAAGACTGCAAAAATGCTATGGTGTGACGGTAAGCGGAAGCCCATAGTACAGACGCACCGACTGTCACAGTTAGGGTTTTTGGGTTACTGTTGGGAAAGGCCCACTTTTTTGTAACGGTGAGACCTTTGGGCCACCTATATAAGCATGCATCTTGTAATGTAAAAGGTTATACAGTTAGACAATTGGGTAGCTGCTTAGACAGTCAGACGGGGGATAGCCGCTGAGTCATCTAGCTAACCAAGTGTATCTAGAGTCTCAGTATTGTAAGATTCGAGCTCTGGTCCTGTTAATCCACTTGTATTATCTTACTGTAACCAGTAGCTGGCTCCTTGAGCATGTATGTAACAATCTGTAGGGATTGAGCAATCCGCAGGGATTGAGAGAGAGAGAGAGAGAGAGAGGAAGAGTATATTGTAAGAGAAGGAAATATAAGAGATGAGATCTAAGAGAGAAGGGCTCCCGGTTGTGTGTGCGGAGTTTCCCAGAAGATCTCGAGCTGCATATCAGATTGCAGCAGAACTGAGTTTACTCTCTCAAGATATAATATAAAAACCAGTTCCCGTGGACGTAGCTTCCCCCCGGAGATGAACCACGTAAAATCCGTGTGTTGTACGACTATTTCATGTCTTTGTGCTTTACTTATGTGTTATCTGTTACCTGTTACATGAATGTTGCTTATCAGTAATGAATGTATGTATGTTATGCTTCAGTTATAGCGCATAGAAGGCTAACCGCAAGTTGAATGTATCAAGTATCCTGTATATGAGTTATCAGCGCTTGGTTCATATTAGTTGACAGTTATTGCATTAAGTGACTCTGGTATATGAGTTCCACAAGTTCAGTATAGTTGATGTTAAGCATATTAGACTATAGGAGTCTAAGTTGTTTAGCTTAACTAGTATACTAAGAGAGAAGCCTTGGGCCGTGAGGGCCATATTGAAGTCTTACCATAAAGGATATCACAGTATAGAAAGGTGATATTGCACTGTTTGAGGAACGGTGGTGTGAGAGATCGCAAGATAGGAGCTGATTAGAGGAGATATTTTGCGCATCGCGCTAGAAGCAACGATATGATAAGAGTCTGTTTCCTACCAGCGCCAGTTAGAAGGCGGGATCACTATCACAGAGAGATCCTACTAGTGAAGAAGAGTTGCGAGACCAATAGGATGCTACAGAACCTAGTTGAGGACACTTGAGTCTTCAACCAACCCATCCAAGATCACTTCGGGTGAGACTTCAGGTTGCTTTGCGGTCTGTCGCCGAAAGGGCCAGTGAGCTAGGGGTTTTGTTGGTACATAACAAGTAAATCCGGGTCTGCCCAGAGAGACCAACATGAGTAGCGTAGAGATGCATTGACAGCAAATAAAGCCCAAAAAGATAGGGTCAAAAGCCAATATGATAAGTCGGTCAAGCCTCAAAGTTTCTCTGAGGGGGAACTTGCTTTGCTCCGGGACCAAGACAAAGAACCCCTGGGGGCAAAAAAATTCAAGGCCATGTGGTTAGGGCCTTATGTCTTGTCGAAGGTCTTGAAGAAGGGCGCATATGAATTAATTGATTTTGATGGGAATAAGCTTCTTGAGCCTAGAAATGGGCTCTACCTGAAAAAGTACTATGCTTAGGCTTAACGATTTTTCTTGTATTTTATTGTATGTATTTTTATGTACACTAGTTTGTCGGTTTTTGTTTTTTATACCATCTGCTGATTGTTTCAGATGTCTTCTAAGAGGTACATAGGTTTCACTGATGGCACCAGTCACCACACTTGTAATCTTGCTTCAGCGGCATGGGTTATTTATTCTCCCTCAGGATAGTTAGTTGCCTCGTGAGGCGCTTGCTTAGGTCCCGATTCTAATAATGTTGCTGGAGTATAGGGCTGTAATTGAGCTTCTATGGGATGCTTTGTCACATGGTATCACTCAACTGGAAGTCCGAATGGAATCTCAACTGGTGGTTTCCTAGATCAATCGAGCTTATCAAGTGTGGAACCCTATTCTATTACGTCAGTTCATGCAAGCTAGGTTATTGGAAAGAAATTTTGAATTTATTACATTCAATCACATTCCAAGAAATCAGAATTCATTAACTGATGCATACACTAATTACATTTTGGATTGGCATCTAACACATATTTCATAAAAATATACAGCATACACATAAAAACATTTGTAAATAAACTGGCAATATATATATATATGTGTGTGTGTGTGTGTGTGTGTGAATATCTGTTGATAGATAGGTCAAGTCTCTGATCCTCAGATCCAGTCATAACTGTATAATATACAAAAATATACAAAATATGGATCATAGTCCATCAAATTCCCTAGATCTTAGCTGGACCACCCTAGTCACTTGGACCACATTGGTCCCCCCGGTCTCCCTGTACTCTAGCTTCTTCAGCCTCTTCGGCTTCAGTAGCCTCAACAGCATCTATGTATACTAAAACTGGTCTAGCCACCTACCTCAAAAGGCGTATCCAAACAGGTCGAACTCCAACCACAAACTCTTGCATGATGGCTGGGATGTGCTCAATCCGCAAGGTGGGTACCCTCTTGGTAATCCTGGCAAGCTTCCCCTCAACAACCCTAATAAGCCCCTAGTCTTCGCTTAAGACAGGACACATATACATGCATGGATGCCCTTCAGGGCGGATCGGTCCAATATCTGCATTTTGACATGTTTATAGGATTAGAACTTTTATACACATGTATATATCTCTATATTTTCAAATTCATAAAAATTTTAAAAACTTGAAAAAATTACCTAGATCTCCCCATGCTCCTCTTGGAGGGAGGACAAGGTCTGGATCACCTCGGAAATCCATCCCAGCATATGGAAACTGCTCAAGTTCTGAAAACTACCGCTCCCACCAAAAGTAGAAGTCATCATCATACACACTCTGCACTGAGCCACCTCCTCCTTGGCAGAGGAATATATCTCCCCATCTTCTCAGCCTAGGATGATGAGGACATAGAACTGGTAGGGGTATTGCAAGGCTCAATCCTGACACTCTCTCTTGAAAAGGCAACTAGTATGCTAGAATATCCAAAGTTCTTCCTCCTTCCTCTCTTGTAGTCAGAGAGTTGTTTTCTCAAAATTGGGACAACTCCTGAACACCAATCATACAAAGCCCCCTGCATGCAATTCACTGCCAACCTCATTTGGTTTCATGTAGCAAGATGAAGAGAATATGATCTCACAACCCTCAATATGGTACTTGTCAGTACCTGTAGAGGAAGATCATGTATATGTGCAATAGGGATGCAAGTCCCTCTCTTTTGGGTACCTGGTGCGTAGTATATATCAATATAGTTTTGGAAACTTAGGGTATCACCGCTTCTGTTGGTGCCCTCAAGGTTGACTAGAGCTCCTCGTTGTGATAGACCATCAATGAAGTAAATATCCTCTGTAGTAATCTCCAAGGACTCACCTTGAAGGTCAAACATGCCTAAATCATGGTCCTAATAGTTTATCATGAAATCTAATAGGCGGACATTGGCCCGCATAGGTGATGTGAAAAAGAACTTCAACAACACACTTGAACGTAAAACATTCATAGTGGGGGAATCCTAGAGTGCTTCTTAATCCATATCTTCATGCTCACGCTCCGTCCACTCAAGCACCATCTTCAAACCTAGAAAAACAACCACTGTGGACCTTTAGTTTCATGTAAAAATTCATAATTTGGACCCTACATATTTCTTTTATCCTTCACGTAGCATATGCGACTGTCTAGTTAGGCAGGTCACGTACTATACACGACTGTCCTTCGGGAAACTCACATACAGAATGCGTGTACGTGAGTTTCACTATAACGAACCCCCGTAAATAGAGTTCCTTGCTTAAGGGCGCTCAAAAATATAAAATTGGGGCCTAAATTTAAAATTTGCTAGGATTAAATTGAAGAGCTTGGGGTGTAACCTTACCTGACACTTGCAGAATTGGATTTCGTCCACCAGATTGTCCACACTGATCAAATGAAGGTAGAGGTGAAAACTTGATTTTTATGGCTAAAATTCAAATGGTGAGTTTTATTTAAGTTTTTGAACTATTTATAGAAATTATATTTATTAAAGTGGGTTTTTTCCTATAGTTTAAAATTTATTTAACTAATACCATATTTATTTTTTCCTTGTAACAGGTTTATCATTGTTCTAAGGTGCTTTTTTCTCATATAGGGTGGTTTTTGTCATTTCACATGCATTTTTGCATCTATACTTACTCCATCTTAAACTTAGCAATCAACATTTTAACCACGGACTATGGTATTTTAAAACCATTAGCTCCTTGTCTTTACCATCATTCTTCCGTGGATAGGGCCTTCCTCTCATGAGTATCATCATGTAGAACCTATATTGTTTTTTTGATATTCATGTTGTAGCTGTCTTAGGTATAAGGGAATCCTTTTAGCTGATTTTCACACCAAATGCAGCCTCATTTTGGTCTCTTTTTACAAGCTATCCCTTTATAGGACTTCCCTCCCTTATGGAGTTTCTTTAGGCCCAGGTCTGACTCCTTAAAACAGACTTGATTGCTGAGTTAACTTGTCTGTTCAAGCTCATTAAGATTATGTGAATGGTCATTCGCATTGGTGGTAGGTTATCTCTTTCTCAGACCATGTGGAATATCATGAGAAAGGATCACTCTCTTTTCTACGGAATTGAGAAGAGTATTCTCAGGCATAGGTTTATCACTTTTCCAGACCTGAGGGACTAAATTTACAGAAAAGAAACTCCCGGTATGAGATTAGTTTTCTCTTTTTCGTGCTTTGGACCTAAAGACCTCCCTGAATAAGTACGAAAAAGGTTCACCTTTTCTTCTACGAAAGTTAAGAGAGTTCTTCTATGGTATGTTTTATACTTTTCTAGACTCATGTTGGAGCAGGGTCCCGCAGCTACAGAAGAAGCTGCCAGTTTAGCGGATAGACCGTTTTGGCGAAGAGAAGATAAGGTAGAGATATGACCCCGTAGCATGTTTCCAACTACAGATCAGAGCCGGAAACCATGACTGTTGGGACAGAAAAGTCAAAGGAGATGACGGTACTTGAGCGGCCAAGAAGAAAGAGCTCACCCACTGCATTAAAGACAGCGGTGGAAGACAGGAGGGATCAGCTACCCTCATAAAGGAAAAGAAGCAATGAGGTCGAGGTATTGAAGACGAAGGACAGAAAAGGGAAGCGGTGCACAGTACCCATGGTCAGTACCGGGAAGCATGGAAGACCGCAGAGAGCTGTGGTGTGACGAAAAGCGGCTACCTCAAGTACAGATATGCCGACTGTCACTAGTTAGGGTTTTGGGTTACTGTTGGGACAGGCCCACAGTGTTGTAATGGCGAGACCTTCGGGCTGCCTATAAAGGGATATATTTTGTATTGCAAAAAGGTTGGTTGGTCATTTTGTGAGTTAGTTAGTTAGACAATAGTTGGACAATTGTATAGAAGCCAAGCTCTGGTTCTGTTATTAGCTGTAGTTATCTTACTATAACCAGTAGCTAGCTCATTGAGAATGCATGTAACGATCCGCGGGGATCGACAGAGAGGGAAGAGTATATTGTAAGAGGTGCAATATATAGGAGAGAAGAGATCTAAGAGAGAAGGGCTCCAGGCTGTGTGCGGAGTTACCTAGAAGATATCGAGTTGCATATGCGGTGCAGCAGAACTGTGTTTACCTTCCCCTGAGCTATAATAGAAACACAGTTCTGTGGACGTAACTTCCATCCTGGAGGTGAACCACGTTAAATCGTGTGTTATGTGATTGATTTATGTGTTGTGTTTATCTGTTGCATCTATCAGTTATGGCAGGAACTTTGTTTACAGTTTAATGTATGTATGCGTTATTCAGTTACAGCACTATCGATGATGAATGCAAGTTGAAACCCTTAAGTATTTTGTATAAGAGTTTATCTATGTTTCAGTTCTTAGAGTTAAGATCCGCAGAGTTAAGCAACCTAGTATATTGAGTCCTGTAAGTTGGAAACAAGTAGCACTAAGCACGCGGAGCCGTAGTAATAGGATATCATAGAGATAGTCGATACGGTTGAGCAGAAAGTAAGGGAGTTCACGGCCACCAGAAATGAAATTCAGTCAACAGAGGACTCCAGTATTAGTCAAGATATGATTGACTTGGCACAAGAATGTGTCGAATCTATGGAGAATGAAGTCGCAGGACTTCGGGATAAGTTTCAACGGACTTCGCAGGAAGCCAAGGATAAGCTACAGCAGGAGAAGCCTGCTGGTAGTGGCTCGGGGATGAGCCACAAGTAAGTGTTAGGGGACTATTGGAGCAGGGTCCCACAGCTACAGAAGAAGCTTCCAGTTTAGCGGATAGACAGTTTTTGCAGAGAGAAGATAAGGTAGAGCTATGACGCCGCAACATGTTTCCAGCTGCAGATCAGAGCCGGAAACCATGACTGTTGGGACAGAAAAGTCAAAGGATACGACGATACCTGAGCGGCCGAGAAGAAAGAGCTCACCCACTACATTAAAGACAGCGGTGGAAGACAGGAGGGCTCAGCTACCCTCATAAAGTAAAAGAAGCAATGAGGCCGAGGTATTGAAGATGAAGGACAGAAAAGGGAAGAAGTGCACAGTACCCATGGTTAGCGCCGGGAAGCATGGAAGACCGCAGAGAGTTGTGGTGTGATGGAAAGCAGCTACCTCAAGTATAGATATGCCGACTGTCACTAGTTAGGGTTTTGGGTTACTGTTGGGACAGGCCCACAGTGTTGTAATGGCGAGACCTTCGGGCCGCCTATAAAGGGATATATTTTGTATTGTAAAAAGGTTGGTTGGTCATTTTGTGAGTTAGTTAGTTAGACAAAAGTTGGACAATTGTATAGAAGCCAAGCTCTGGTTCTGTTATTAGCTGTAGTTATCTTACTATAACCAGTAGTTGGCTCATTGAGCATGCATGTAACGATCCACGGGGATCGACAGAGAGGGAAGAGTATTTTGTAAGAGGTGCAATATATAGGAGAGAAGAGATCTAAGAGAGAAGGGCTCCAAGCTGTGTGCAGAGTTACCCAAAAGATCTCGAGCTACATATGCGGTGCAGTAGAACCGTGTTTACCTTCCCTTGAGCTATAATAGAAACACAGTTCTGTGGACGTAACTTCCATCCTGGAGGTGAACCACGTTAAATCGTGTGTTATGTGATTGATTTATGTGTTGTGTTTATCTGTTGTATCTATCAGTTATGGCAAGAACTTTGTTTACAGTTTAATGTATGTATGCATTATTCAGTTACAACACTATCGATGATGAATGAAAGTTGAAACCCTTAAGTATTTTGTATAAGAGTTTATCTATGTTTCAGTTCTTAGAGTTAAGAGCTGCAGAGTTAAGAAACCTAGTATATTGAGTCCCGTAAGTTGGAAACAAGTAGCACTAAGTACATAGAGCCGTAGTAATAGGATATCACAGGGAGGCGATATCACACCAGCAGAGAATTTGCGGTGCACTGAGGTTGAGGATCTAGCGTAGGAGGGAGTTACGCGTTGCCCGAGGCATGGCGATGCGATAAGGACTAGAGGAGGTTGCACGTCATAGAAAGAGAGAGATCTCGCAGGCTAGAAGAGCTGCGAGACACCCAAGCTGCCACAGAACCTGGTCGAAGACACTTGAGTCTTTCGCCAACCCATTAGAATCACTTTGGGTGAGACTTCAGGCCACTCTGCGGTCTGTCGCCAAAAGGGCCAGTGAGCTAGGGGTGTTGTTGGTTGAATACAGTAAACCTGGGTCTGCCCAGCGACCAACACCTCAGGAGACTAAATTGGATGAAAAAGGACCCCCGTGGAGTCTTCTTTGGAATTTTCAGACTCTCTAAATGTGAAAACACCAGCTGAGCATGTACTAGTTCGGGCTCATTAAATACATGAATCAATGACACTATCAAGCAATATTTTCTCTTCTCTTCAAGCCTGTTAAAAAATGAAGAGAGATCCGAGTTGACTTTCCTAGACTCGTTAAAATTTAACAGGGAAGGTAAGGAAGAAGTTTTCTCTTGGTTTTCACTTAGTGGCAGCATGTCATCCTTGAACATAGCACTCTCTATTTTTTTCGATACCTATGTCTCATTGTTCACTTTCAGTTTAGCTATTACTTTGAGTTTATTAATCCTCCTCTTGTCAGATCTACCTAGAGAATTTGATCATGTTTCCTACATGACAGATAAGTCTAGTTGTTCTATCTATAAAGTTAAAAGTCGCCTTGGGTCATCTCTATTTCGTGCTCATTGTTCAAGGACTTAACTCAATGTCTGATCTATATCCTAATCCCATCATTGTTGTATCTATTATCACTTGTGTCTCCCTTCCTTTACCCAGTTCCTAGTTACTCTTGTGATCCGTTGGAGGATCTATTGCCTTCCTTATCACAGCATGGTTCCGCATCAACACTTCTTGATGACGAATACCTAGAGTTTTGATGATCGTACCTCAGGATTCACTTTCATTATTGGTGACTTCCTTTGCTTCAATTGTCAATTATCACCTATTGATTGACAATCTGTTGAATCCACTCCATGTTCGACTTCAACCTACATTTATTCACATGGCTTGGATTGTATTGGTTCTTTGGGATTGTTTATGAAGACCTTAGTTCTCTATCTATGAACTAAGTTACACAAGATTATGTTCTATCCATTTACACAACTTCCAAATCTTTGAAGACTCATGATTATTGTATATTGTGGCTTCGATCCACCTTTGTAATATACATGGTCTTGTACCCATACTATATGATGTACTCAAATATTTGTAAAGGATCTAGTGTTCCAGTATATTGAACATAACATCCTCAGATATGACTTTGTATATGACATTATTATGTATTTGTTTCATGTACTACCTCTGCTCCATTGGATTTCTGAGTTCTCCAAAGATAGAGATTATAATGTATTTCAGCCATCGCTTCCCTCTAACCTCACACATTAGGGGGCATCTATTATCAATCCAAATGGAACTTCTCCATCCGAGTGCCAACACTTCATATGTTGGCACACAAAAGGACACTTAAGGATTGAAGGTTGCCTAAACACTATAGATGGGCATGACATGAGATGCATTTTACCTTTTCATATGTTGAATGCCGTACGTGATTATCTCCACAGCAACTCGTGTACATACGCGACTATCTCCATAGCATTCCACGTACTGTATGAGAGTATCTTCATTGCAACCCGCATACAGATCTGTATGCGGTTTTCCCTTATAGCAACTCACGTGTCATATGTGGGTTGCCAGTATCAATACTCGCGTACACATCTATTCGACATTTAAAAATAATAAAATACAATTAATTGAGATTTGTTAAGCCCTAATCATTAACTATCTTAACTGTCTCAACTTCCTCAACCTTCAAAACTGCTCTATTTCCTAAAGTATAAATAGAGGCCTTGGGGAGGGCATTAAGGAATCAATCTTGGAGAGCAAACTTATGCTAGTGGTATATCTTCAGAAGTCTTTGGAGCATAAAAACTCAGAATCCTTTGGTTGCAAAGGAGCCCTTGTTTCAGGCGTTGGGTTGTACACTTATCTCATTAACTATTGTTAATAAAGAGAATCCTTCTTCCAAGTTTGTGTTGAGCCACTTTCATGTATCATGGTTTAATGAATATTTATGATTAAAAACTCTATATATTGTGTATTCTAACTTGTCATATATACATGTATAATATTTTACTTGGAGGATCTACTCTTTGTAGGTGAAGGAGGTGCATTCCTGAAAGCTTTGGAGCAGAACGAGAGAAGGCAAAGCTGATTTCCTTTCTGTACTTTAAAGCTGATTGTCTGCAAGTTTTAGAAGTACGTTGGTAACCCTAGAACCTTGGTTATAAGGGTGTTTATTCCTGAACAAAACTTGGAGGATAATAACTCAGCTTTGAAGGAGAAATGAGGTTAGGGTGACCTAATCTACAAGCCCAAATTAGAAAATCAGTAGAAAAATAAGATCCGGACAAAGTCATAATTTGATGAGGGGGCTAGGGTGCCTGAAAACCAATTTTTTAGATCTAGGGAAAACCAGAGGGAGCTATCTCATCATTGGGGGTGTTATGGAATGCTTAAGCCCTGATCTATCATCCTATCTTGTTAGATTTTAGAAAAAGTCACTTCCAAAAAATTCCAATTTTCAGTGAGGGCGCTAGGGGTGTTTTAGTCAAAAACTCAGATCTAGGACAAAAATCCAAGCATTTGGACAACGTTGATGTTGATTTGGAATGCGTGGGTCCCAATCTATCTGTCTATGAAGTCAAAATTAAGAAAAAATCAAAACCCTAGAAGGTCAAATTTTCAGTGGGGGGTTATGCAGTTTTCTAGAAAAAAAATAGATCTAGGTCAAACCAACAGGAGTTTGACCAGTGTTACAGTTGATTTGGTGAATAGGAGGCCCGATCTATGAAACCCAAAAATGGTTTGGCCAAATATTGGGTGATTCTGAGATTTATTTCTTTTAGGGTTTTTAGTATTTTAGGAGTTTTTAGAAAAAATTGAAGTAAAGCAAGGTACAGTGGAATAAGATCTAGAAAGAAGAGACTTACCTGTTAGATCTTGCCTAGAAAATATTGCATAATTATTTAACAGTGATGATCTTATCTATCCCGATCAATTCTGGAAGATCCTCATGATTTCTATGGCATATGCAAGCTCCAAGCCACCAATGCGCCCCCTACCCTACATGAGCAAACGTCAACCATATCATATTTTCTAATACAAGATAAATAAACTAAATGCTACAAGAAATTAAAATGAAGTAATCATAGATCACAATGAAACTAATGAATACCCCCTGATCCAAGACAAAGAAAACCGAGCGAGTTGAGGTCCCCCTACAAAAACACTCCAGCCAAAACACCCTCTTGTAGACAAAACAATGATAGAAAAAAATATAGATCTCACAAGAATTTCCACAATGCTAGGAAGCTGAAGATTTTCCAATCACCATTTGAGAACATCAGATGCAAAGTAGATCCAGAAAATTTCCACAAAAAAGTATTTCTATTATTTAGATCCAAGAGCCAAAGAGCCCCTACAAATGAGAATCTCTCTCCTTTAAATAGAAATGAGAGAACCAAAATCATAACCGAATCCTAACCACTTTCAAAATGAGTGGCTAATATTAAAAGATAAAATGTTCTAATGAATGGTTGAGATGAGCTCAACATACAATACATGGATCAATATAACCATAAAGTACCAAAGTGGACTAAATCACCCATAAAGAGGGTACCCCACTCAACAAGAAATAAATGAAGCACATGGTGGGTCCAAGGAGTGTTTGACTAACTCCCTCTAGGTGTCCCCATGGCACAATAAATTAATATAATATTTTAATTCTTTGACTTTGTGCCTCCTTGAGGAAATCTTGAGCCTCCCAAAAGCTTTAGAAAATAATATAAAAATGCCCCAAAATAGGTGTGGGCCCAATCAGGTGCTGCAACTACTAGAGAAGCTGTGGAGGACATCGCTCTCATGATTATGACTCATCCCATGTCATTTCCTTGCCTTAGTAGCCCAAATCAATTTCTTCAATATCCATTTAATCATTTTTTAATCTGCCTCGGGAAATGTGAACCTGCCAAAACAACCTCCTAGGATGCCTGCGTTGTCAAACTGAGCCCACCAGGCTCTATGGGATGGGGGTACTATGGTACAAACAAGTTTCTGCACCCCCTATGCCCATACAACGCCCTAGGAGATCCAACTGAAACATCTCCCTGCTCAAACATATCAACCTGTGAAGAAAAACTGCATCAGAAAGGCAGAATGAGCCTGATCATATCTGCAAGTGCCCGAAATTGGAAATAAACTATCTCATTAGACTCAGAGAGTCCAAATCCATCTAAGGTGTATACTCATACCCCTCACAGGTCTCTATATGATTATCAATCATATCCAATAAACAATATAACCATATGTAAATGATCAGATACCAATAATATAACTCAGACTATCATCCATCTGCTGTAAGTGCTATAAGGCTAAGACATGCTCTACAAATCATTTAAGAAACAATCACAACAAGTAGCAATCATTTCACTGGTGGTGTATCAACCAAATACATATATAAGGATTTATTTATTATTACTCAGACTAGACTTTCGGGACTATACTCACTTCATAGTTGTAGCCAATTTTCTACTGAAAGGTGATAGATGAAATTGACAAGGCTAAGGAAAAGGGATGAATTCCTACTTAACATCATGACACTTTGGATATGGAAAGGGAATACTCACTATAACCAATGTCGGACAAACAACAACACAAGGAATGGCAATTCCTCACAAATCAGTGAGTTGTTTAGAGAGTGCTTATTCAACCTAGACATCATGACTACATCAAGCTTGATCCAGGTTCATTAGGACCATCAATTTTATTCCATGGCCTTTTTGGCCTATATGACCCTTTGGGACTTCACCAGTGCTTAAAAGCAAAGCTAATCACAGCTTTTATCTAGGACTTAATTCTTTTATAAGGTCAACAATATTTGGATATAGCATATTTTTAACCATTTCTTTTTTGGACCTTTTTTTATACTCTTCAAGGAGTATTTTAGCATTTCATTTCTCTTGCCCTCTTTACATATGTTAAGAAGCATAGTTTTATCATTTTCATTTTCCATGGGCACATATTCAATATTTCCAATACATGTAGTACATGAGCTTTCATTTTTAGCCAACAACATCTCAAGTGACCAGGGGGAGTCCTGCATAGTGCCAAACATCGGGACAACCGACCAGAATGAGTTAGGCATACAATCCAACTTACCAAAGGAAAGTTTTATAAGCAATTCAGAGCCGAGACATAATATAAATAGGGAGGCTTGTCCATCAAAAGTTCTAGCGGGGAAAAAGATCCTCCATTCCATAAGTCAAGAAGTCTGTTGGGTTGAAAACTAAACTGGAAGGTAATGGATGGGTGAAGACAAATAATGATGGAGCCTATTACCACCTAAGTTTCACTTAGTGGTTTTTTATCAAGTGAGCCTGGTGAAGCAGACAAGGATAACTTGTTTGGACTTCAGAAGACCTTCAGTCTTGCTTTTGGGAAACTTTGTTGTAGTATATCACATGTTCATACCCCATGGGGGAATTGTAATAAATGTTCTAGCATGATAGTGTCTGTAAAAGACTCAGTCTCTTAGACTTTATTTGTCAATCCAATCATCCCAAGGTGTTTTTTCCCTTAGTTATTATTGGTTGTTGAATAAACAACTAATAATTTATGAGTTTTTCACACCATACCTCCAAAGTTGGGGTGGTTGGATTGGAATTTAGGCCTATTGAGGTTATTAGAGTGTCAATGTATAAACATGCTAGGCACCATGGTCGAGTCATATGAACATGTCTAAGTACCCCTAGGTTTTTTAATTTTTTTAATTTTTTCAATGTTTTTTATTAAAATTTAATTTTTCCAAAACTTAGGCTATTTTTTAATAGTTTAATTGGAAAAATTGATTTTGTAATAAAAGTGGGCCAAATAATCAGTTTCGGTCATGTATGTGCTCATTTTCAAGCTAAGAGCACCATGTAAACCCATGGACCCACTATTTCCTAGTTTTGAGTGATTTTCCATCACTCAGGTTAGAAATCCCCAAAAAATCAATTATTGATTATTTTAATTAATAAATTGTTGAATAATGGAGCAAATCCAGAATCCTAGATCAGGGGATTCTCAACCGATTTGATTAAAATCAGTCAGATCTGAACCAGATTGTCTGGATCTAACAATTCCTTGACTGAAGGAGGTGATCAAATCAGATCCAGAGTTGATCTTCAGCAGCCTTTATGGGGAATTGTGCCCTCTCTCTCTCTCTTCCACACATGTGGGCTCTCCTGGAAGCTCTGTGGATTGATGTGTCGGTTTTTGGGTTGATGTGTCAGCTCAATCAGCCCCCCAGTTGACAAGTAGGCTTAGTTTAGCTTTATATCAACATTGATGGACTCTCCCTCAGTTGTAGTGATCTATCTCCTTGGGATTTTCACCTTGCCTGGGCTGGATCTCCTGGTTTTTGTATAAATAAAAGCACAAGCTTCCTCTTCCAAGATAGTTAGAATTGGAATGAAGGGCTTGCTATTGTAATACTGTTGTAATCTTTTAATTGTTGGAATAAAGAAGCTTTGGAGGCTAAATGGTGTAATGCTCTCATGTGTGTGGATTAAGCATTGTCTTACAGCTATTGATGTTGCCAGCTTTTGTCTCAATTTCTGCATCTGAACCCTGTGTGGCTTGAACGATTCAACTGAATCAATAGGAGTATAGTTGGGCAAGTAAGGTTACTTGTTTTTTCTATATCTCATAGCATATATGTTTGAATATCTAGATTATACATGTTTAATAAGTTTATTTGCATGTAATTCTTGTCTCTTTTTCATATATATATCCAGATCTCATGAGGTTTCATGCAGGATTGTGTGTTTAGCTTTCAGGTAGCAAGGATTGGAAGAGCAATGGATCTAGTTTGACTCCACTGTACATCCAAAAACTTTGTGATGGAATTGCCCCTCTGTATTCCACTAACAAGTTTCCATTGCAGATCCATCCAATAATGGGCCTTTCCCCTTCTCTTCCTCCTTTCTATTAAAATCAATATTCTGGTTACCTGTCTCTTCCTCTTATGATCAGATCTAGTTCTAAGAATTGAATATATATTGTTAGATCTAGCGTAGCTCTAATCAGCAGGGTGCTATACTTTGATTTATAATCATTTCCATATTCCATATCTGAGGTTTCAAAGTAATTTTAATACTTACCCCACGACTTCTTGATTGACTCGAAAGGGGAAAGAGATGCGTGGTAGGACTAATTAGAAAACCGGCATTGTGTATCTTTGTTTTCTTTTTCATCAACTATTTATCAGCTATATTAAAATTAACCCCTCCTTGATTCTCCAATTGATATCCACTTGGATTGAAAGAGGTTCCTGGAGGGTTTTCTTTTTAACAAGAACACCTATCTTAAAATTTACTAAAATTGACAAGACTCCGGTGTGTATGCTCTGCACTTGGCTGCGGTTCATCCGATCAGTAAATCTGCGTAAAAAGCACTTGAGTGACTAGAATAATTAGTATTCACTCTCCCAAATTGACAAACCATCAGGTGAAAATACAACGCCTCGATCAAACCATTACGGTGGCAAAATACCCAAAAGAAGCGGGAACTCCTGAAAAGTGACCTCAAGGCACCGATCTCTGTTACACCTATGGGTGCATTATGAACAATAGCCTCAGAGACTCCATTCAGCCCACATATTCCTTGCGGGTAGTTGTGAAGGTTTAGTTTTGGAAATACTCCAAGTACTCTCGGGTATATCTAGAGTCCATCCCTTAGCCTAATTTTAATCAACTCATATTTCACATTAACTTAAAACGTACCAAGAGGCAATCACAAACAATTCACTCCAAGCACATGAAAGTACATTGATTTTCTTTTGACTCCATTTTAAGGCACTAACTATTTTCTTTCTATATATATATATTGTGTCTTAGCATTGTGCTTTCGTGCACTCATTTTGTATCTTGTCATCTATGGTTGTTTATGGTTAAATTTCAAACTCCTAAGTAAATCATTCAATTTAACATCACCATACTAAATAATTTTGCCTTAGTAATTTAATAGGGTCTACCCCCCTTGGCTTGGTTAGGAGTTGAGCCTAAATGGAGGAGTCAAGAACAAGGTGAAAACCTTGACTCAATACTTTCCCCCAAGGACACACTGAGTGGCTTGAATATTTCTGCCACATGACCTAGGTGTGTTAAAGGCGACAACACTTTTTGGCGCCGTTTCCGGGGATAAATATTTTTATTCCTGAGTACGACTTTTGTTTTCTTCCTTTTTGTTTTTTCTTTGTTTGATGAATGCTTAGAGTAGATCATTAATTTTCATCTGGCGACTCCACTGACTTTTTTTTCAGCGTTTATTTTTACAAAGAAAAGCAAAAAATAATTTTTGTGAAAAGATTTATAAATGCTTATTTTTCTTCTTCACATGGCGACTCCATTGAAGGGATAAAACCCTGTTATCTCATAAACTTGTGAAGTTTTGTTGTGTGTAAATGATCCCATGCGACATGTTAAAACCTTTAAAGCTCATCACTTGACAGCTCCACCTTTTCAGTACAAGGTTTAATGGTTATATCAAATTCATACTATTAATTTTTGATATGGATGAATTAAAGGAGAAATATGGTGCCCAGATAACTGGAGTTTTTTAGCCTATCGATTTCTCAAACATCCCAGGTTTTACTAACTGTTTTTTTTTTACTAAAACGGTTATGGGCCTTTTATATTAACTTCTGGCTAAACGGTTGCCAGCAGCATTATAGACAGTAGTTCTGATTCAGCATATACATTGTGTCTAGTGATATGGGGCATAGTCATACTAACATATCCCTTTACAAAACTTCTGGACTTTGCTAAACAGACATAGATTATTCATAATAATGTATACAAATAAAAGAAAACCAGTCTTGCATGGGAATAATTGAGCCGAAATGAGGGAATTTGACTGCGTTTGGATATGGGCCTGCCTCAACGTTCTATCTTCGGAGTCTTTCCATGTTCCTTGAGCAGTTCCTCTACCTTCTTCTCTAACTCTGCCATCCGGTTCCCTATTCCTCCTGAGATGTTGGCAAGGTCCTTGATATTTGTCATGTTGTCCTCGAAGATTTCCTCATGGAGTTCTTTAAGCTCCTGGTTCATGGATTCCCAGCGACTTGTTCCAATTTTTTGCATTCTTATCTGCTTGCCCTCTAGCCTGTTTACTGTATTCTTCACTTCGTCCAGGTCGATCTAAATTTGAGTGAGTCTTGCCTCGAAATTTTTGGAGGACGATCTTGCATCCATCCTTGCCCGGTTCGACCTTCGTTCCACCTAGAACCCTGTGCGTATTATGTGAGCAACCAAGTGATACCTTCTTCGATCGACAGTGCAACTTGTAGTGAGAACAGAGTAGGAGTTTCCTGAAATAAACCCGAGTGCCTTTCCCTTAGTCCGTTGATCCGATTCTCATCGATTTCCTCAAATTTCCCATGCTGGGTATGTGACTCCCTGGAGTGCGATGATTGGAGGATATTCCCCATGATAGTAGAGCTGGTACTGGATGAGCAAGAGCCATGTGAAAGGCTCTGTCCAATTTTGTCTTGATCCTATACTTCCTTTTCCTCGATTGCCTCATTCTGCATGCCTTCGCGTTGGATTCTTATCTTTCTAATATTGGGCTGCTCTCTTTTCCTGACATGAGATTTCCTTTCGTCCCACTCTCCACAAGCACTAAGGGATAGGCTCATGATTTTTGGTTCCATTGACGAGGATAACTCCCTTGCTCAGGGTGGCACCTATATTGGCTTCGTGATCCGCCATCTGGTTGAGATTCCTAAGGACGTGGTAGCACTTAAATTCTTCAAAATATTTCATCCAGGCTATAACCTTCCGATGGTAGTGAGCCAAGCCCATGTTATTAGGGGCCTTCTTCATAATGAGAGCTTGGATGATGATTCTGGAATCCCCTATGATAGCCAATTTCGTGATGGATAATCTTCTGGCCTGAACCAAACCTTTCTAGATGGCAAGAATTTCAGCTATGTTATTGGTGTTCTGACCCAACCCCTAGGAGAAGTTAAGGACAATTTTCCCTGAATAGTCGAGCAAGACCCCCCGCTTCCCGTAGGTCCGGGATTCCCTTTCGAGGCCCCATCCACATGTAGAATATGCTCCTCCAGAGAAGATCTCCACTTTATGAACTCTTTCTCCTCTAACCTAATTTCCCATAGAGAGTAATGCTTAGGGGTATTCTTGGTTCTGGCAAGAAGGGAGGAGTCTAGGTCATGAAACCAACTGTACTCATCTTTGTCAGGGGTTATCTCATTGGTGATTTTAGTATTAGAAGATACCAGCTCTCCCAGCAACGCTTTCACTTTGAGAGAAACTTGGGGAGGTGTCCCCACCGTATCCCTAAATATTTTTTTATTACGTTCCAGCCACAATTTCCAGTAGAGGATTTTTGGAACCCACATCCAGCACAGCTTTAGCAACTTCAACTTGTGGAAGGAGAAGGGGGCAATTTCAGGCCAGGAGGAAAACAATGAGGTAACAGAAGGAGTGAGGGTCATATTTAGCTGATCGAGAAAGATATTCCAAAGTTCTAAAGAAAAGGGGCACTGAAGAAAAATGTGGACCGAGGTTTCCTCATGGCTGGCACAGAGAGGGCATCGTGAGGGCCCTTCCCAGCCTCTTTTAATAAGGTTGTCCCAAGAAATAATACTGTCATGCAGGAGGGACCAGTAGAAAAGATCAATTTTGGGGAGGGAGGGATGAAGCCAGAGGTTTCTCCACACAGTGGGATCAGGGGAATCCCAAGGGATATCCTATAAGGCTGCATAGCCAACAGCTGCTGAGCAAAGGCCAGATGAAGAGCCCCAACCTATTTTTGTCCTTCTTCTTGGTTGAGATGGTGGTAAAACCTTGAAGATCATCCAACAAGGAACGAGCTTCATTTTCTAGATTCTGTAGGAAGTCCCCCAGGTCCCACTTATGCCAAGAGTTATCCTGATTCCAGATAGATAAGTCCCAGAGGGTGACTTTGCTTTTAGAATGGAGCTAGTTTTTGATGTTGTCCATCCCCTCCAAGAGCTTTAAAGGGGCCTGCCCAAGGATGGAGTCCTCCCAGAACTTGATTTTGATCCCATTCCCTAGGATCCAAGTGAGTTTGGAGGTAACCAGGTCAAGGTATTTTAGGTAGAGAGAAAGAATAGGGGAGCCTTTCCTAGTCTAGGGGGACGATCAAGGCACCTTTATTTATGACCACATAAGTATTTAGTCCTGAGGGATTTGGAGCTCCAAGTGGTTTTACCGCTTATCATTTTCCAAAGGATCTTGCCTCCCATGGCCAGATTCTGAGTGGCCACATCTCTGATTTGCATCCCCCCTTCCCACTTAGGGGCTTTGACCTTTTCCCAGATGATTAAGTGCATTTTTCTTCCTTCATTTCTTCCCCCTTCCCAATGGAATTTTCTCAAGAGGATATCAATGTCTTTCACAATTCCTTTCGGGGCTAGAAGGATCGACGCCTAGTAGACAGGAAGGGAGGTAAGAACAAAATTTATAAGTATTGTTTTCCTTGCTTTGTTTAGCTAGGTTGCACCCCAAGCCAAGATCTTAGCCTTTAGCTTGTCCACCAGAGGCACCCAAAGGATCCTTATGGGTGTTGCTTTGACGAACGGAATTCCTAGATATTTAATGGAATCCCATGTGGAGGTTCCTTCCATTTCCAGCACCCTGGATATATCGATCATTTCTATAGGAGGGAAGTTCCAGCCATAAATGTTTCTTTTCCTCAGGTTGATTTTGCTTCCTGAGACTTCAGTGTAAGCATCAAGCTCTTTCTTGAAGGATCTTGCCGTGGAAATGTTGGCCTGACCCAGGAGGAGGGTATCGTCCACAAATTGAGCATGGTTTATTCTCTTCACTCTAGGAGAGATTGAGAGACCGATTAGAGAGCGCTGCTGAATGCTCTTGTCCAGTTGGAAACTTAGAACTGACGCTTGGATGACATAGAGTAGGGGGGACAGAGGACAGCCCTGCTTGAGGCCGCTAGAGGCGTGGAAGAAGTTAGCAGTTCTCCCGTTAACCAAGGGGGCGATCCACGGTCCCGAAATACAGCCTCTAACCCAGCAGACCAACTGGGGGTGAAATCCCAATTTGAGCATCACAGCAAAGAGAAAATTCAGCTGAACTTTATCAAAGGTGTTAGCAAGATCCAGTTTGACTATCATACCTTTCTCCTTCCTTTGGCAGCTTGAATGAATTGCCTCTTGAACAAGAGTAATATTGTCCTGAATTTGTCTGCCTTGGATGAAGCCCCCCTGGTTCTCTGGAATGATCCTGGGGAGGACCTTTTTTATTCTGTTTGCTAAAACTTTGATGATGATTTTGTACCCCGTATTGCAAAGAGAAATAGGGTGGAATCTAGAGAATCTTTGGGCACCTTTCTCTTTGGGAATTAACGCTAGAAAGGAGGAGTTAGTAGTCCCTCCTATTTTGCTGCAGTTCTGGGATTTCCTCACCATTTTAACCAGATCTTTTTGGATGATATCCCAGCAAGCAATGTAGAATCTGGCTGTGAATCCATCAAACCCGGCGGTTTTATCCGGGTTCATTCCTTGGAGAGCTTTGCTTATCTCCTCAGACATTATAGGGGCTTTCATCCTTCGATTGTCCTCCTCATTGATTAGTGTGGGAACCACAGACAGCGGATAGTGATCTGATCTAGGAGGAGCTTCGATCTCTTATGTGTACAGATTTTTATAGAACGAGTGGGCTACATGTTTGATCTCATCAAATTTATTGAAAGATTGCCCCTGAAATTGGATTTCTCTGATGGTGTTGTGGTTCTTTCGAGATTATGCTTGCTTGTGGAAGAAAGAAGTATTTTTGTCACCTGCTTGGAGCCATAAGATTCATGCCTTTACTCGCCAGTATTCTTCTTCTCTTCTAATAGCTTTGTGAAGAGCCTTTTGCAGATCAAGCTCGACCTTCAGCAAATCCGGGGTGACCAGGGCAGACTCCATTTGCAACTGGTGATTACCTAGAGCTCTTTGGGATTTTTTCCTTTCAAGGATAGGGGAGGGCAGGTTCTTTGCCCAGTTTTTGAGGTCTACCTTGAGCCTTCTCAATTTTTCTTCCTAGATGAAGAATGGGGAGCCTGAAACACTCTTCTGCGAGGAATCCGAAACCAGCTCATAGAATCCATCCATGGAGACCCATAGCGGGCTAAATCGAAAAGGGATCGGGCACAGATTTTCTCGAGGGGACAAGGAAAGGGAGATGGGCTTATGGTCCGAGGTGCAAGCCTGAAGAATTTCAGAGGTGGCAAAAAGGCCAAGATTCAGGAAGGAGGTTTGAACAAGGAAATGATCCAAGCAAGCAGCAATGTGCCCCGGTCCCACTCTTTTATTGGTCCAGGTAAACTTGACTTTACTGGGTTTGATATCCTCTAGATCCCAGTCCAATATGATGTCTTCTACCCACTCCCTTATCGGGTCTCTTACTGGAGATCCTCCTTTATTTTCTGAGAGGGAAAGAGCGACATTCATATCTCCGGTGAGGACAATATTCTCATGCAGGTTAGTAGAAAGGAAAGAGTTCATAGATTCCCAAATTTTTTTTTTTTTTTTTTCGATAGGAGAGTTGCGGCATAAATGTTTAAAAGGCTAATTTGGTGTCCCGATTCATGGTGCAACAATTTCATGAATAGCCAGTGGGTGGTACTATAATCCTCAAGCAGATCTAGCACATAGGAGTTCTAGAAGGTGGCTAGACCTCCCGAGGCTCCCCTGACGCTTACGGCTCTACCTACTCCTTTTTTCCAGAACTTTTTGCTAGCCTGGATGGTCTCAGGCTCCTCCATTTTCGTCTCCTGGATCAGAAGTACATCCGGGGAAGTCATTCTGACTAGATCTTTGACTGCTTCTTCTTTGGACTTACTTCCCAGCCCTCTACAATTCCAGGAGACGTACTGCATTAGGAACCAGAGGGGGGGGGTGGCTCCTTTCGTAGCCTTGCCTTTTTTTGAGGATCTATTTTCCATCATATCCCGGATGGTTTGCTGGACTCCTGCTATAATGTCCTTGTATGATTTCTCCTCCCTTTTTTTTATTTTTGGTTTCCTTCCTCTAGGGGTCTTCTCAGGGGTTCCAACATAGCTACTGGTATCTGTGGCCCCCTCATCTGATTTAGCTCCGGTTTCAAAGCCTAAAGAGATATGCTCATCATCCGACTTCATAGGGTCTTTTGCAGGAGGGGTGCCCTTGACCGGAATCGGATTTTCTGAGGGAGGCGGGGATTGAGAAACTATATCTATGGGTTCTTTCACAGGTTCCTTTGATTTTTTGACCACTTCTTTCAACGGCTCCTTTGGAGGACTTGTATTTGCAGATGACAGTTCCTTCACCTATCCAGACCTTAGCTCTTTGGATTTTGGGCCTGCTTTTCTTTTCTTAACCCTTTGCCATCTTTCAGCTTCTTCCTTTTCTGGGATCTAGTTCTTTGGACAGTTTCTCTGAAAGTGTCCATGCTCTTGATAGGTTCTGCATTTGAAGGGGAGGTGTTCATAGTCCACTTTATGGTAGTGTGACTAGGTGCCAACAGTAAGATTCACTGCCTCCGGGAGACCTGCCTCCGGGAGACCTGCCTCTGGGAGACCTGCTTCCAGGTCAAATTATACACATATCCTAGCACAGTTGTATATGGACTTATTGTCTTCCTTATCAACGAATTTCCCTATTCCATTCCCTATCATTTGTAGTGCTTCGTAGTTCCAGCAGTGAATCGGTAGGTTGGGGAGCCTGACCCATACAGGTACCTCCTTGGGAAAGTCCACTGTGGGATCAAAATCTAGAGTCCAGCGGTTCAGATACAGCCCATGGGTTCCCATAAAATATGGGCCATTTCTGAATATGAGATCCTTATCTTCCTTATTTATAAACTCAAAGAGAAAGTAGCCACTGCTCAAGGGGTAGCAGGTAACTCCTTGCTTGAGATGGGGCTTCCAGTTTCTTTGGATCCAATCGTCGGTGGTTTTTGCTGAGGGCCAAAGACCCATGAACTGGCCAACCAACCCTCTCTCAGAAAGAGCAAGGGCCATCTTCACCGATTTTGTCTCTGGAAAGGCAATTTCTGGGATTTCGTCAAGCTTTTTAATGAATTTTGGGACCGTGAAGGGAAGTTTGCGCTTACCTCCACTGGAAACCATCCTCCTGAACAAATCCACCTCTAAGGACGGAGGGGGATAATCCCCACCCCCAGGGGTGACCATAGCTCGCTGAACCGAACCCTATGCACTCTACCCTAACGTCCTCGCTCGCGCGCTCTCCTCATCCCCTATCGTGATGAGTAGCAATCCACAAAAAAAATTCTGGTTTTACTAACTGTTGTAATGGTGTGGGGGATGCATATAAATGGATTCTAGTATTTCATGGAAATTATGGTGATTTGGCCATATGGCATGTCAAATATTTCCTTCAGTTGATGGCTGACTTCAATATTCTTCATGAAGACAATATGATGGAAATTTTTGTTGGTACTTTTTGGTGTGAGGCCTATTGTTGGTTCTATCAATGCCTTCCTAATAAATGTATAACTTCTTTTCAAAGCTTCCTTTGGATGTTTTTAGAGAAGTGGCATGATGGTAGGGGTAGTAGGAATGGTTTGAAAAATTTCCTTGAAAGTATCTATACCTTCTACCTATCTGGGATAGAGTATCACATGGAAACATATGATGGACCTTTTGCCATGATACAAAGTATTGAAGACTTGGAATCACTTCTTGAACATTTAAACTAAGAGAATATTCATGATACTCCCATCAAAATGCAACCTAGTAGTAATTTAAGAAAGGAAGCAATTAATCATCTTTTAAAAGAATATAAGGTATCTCTCACTAGATAGCAAGATTCTGAAGATGGGAACATCCATCACAATCATGTTTGAGAGCTTCACAAGGAACCCATGATTGAACACATTGTTGAAGACTCTCCTCATGTCACCATAACTAAAAACATTGAAGATTTGAGATTTTATTAGGATTGTTGCAATGCTTGTCCAGAAATCCCTCATGAGGAAACCATTACAGAGATCGACACTTATGAAGATGTTTATAATGTGTATGATGATACTCCTCTATGTTCATCACTTAGGGATGAAGTTTTGGAAAGTTTAAATTCTCATAATACCTTCGAAAACAAAACCTTGAAGAATTATTATTATGAGCAGGAGGAGGGTATTTATATCTCAGGATGAGATACCAGCAAGGAATACTCTCTCATATCCAACATAGATGGGTGTCATGACTATTGGAATTTTATAGATAATCCAACTTGTGAAAATATTATTGAGAACCCCATCCATTATATGTCCAGCAATGGGAGTGTCTATTCAAAAATTTGTGGAAATACAATATACGATACATTTGTAGAGGGGATCATGGATCTAGATACCTGGGAAAACTTAGTATGGAAGAGGAGTATTCAGAATTTTCACGTGATCATTCAGAGTCATATCATGCAGAGCCGCACAAAGGTATCAGTAATGAAGACATTAAGATGCAGTGTTGTGAAAAGTCAGATGTGATGCAGTCAGTGGAATATCAGTCTCAGCCATCTTTTTCACATATAGAGGTTCCTTATGATTTGGACCTACTTGGGGCTTGTGCAACGAGTTATCATTTGATAAGCCCCAGTGATCAGTATGATGATGTAGTCAGTCTGCCTCATCGTGCTGATTGGTATATCAGTCCTATCCAGTCATGGATAGAAGAAGCCTGCACGAGCACATACTAGTTTGGGTAGCACTTTAATGAATTTATTCATGCCTATGATTTCCCATCCATCCCACCCATTCCGAATCATCACACAGGTTTGCATTTTCTAAATAAGGTATCCTTACTTTGGCTGGTAACCAAAGACAAGGAATTTTTTTTTGGGTTAATAAAATGCTTAGGTGGTTACATTGGATTTTTTCTTACACTTAACCCTTATTATATCATGCTTAGAGTAGGAAAATAAGTTCCTTAAAAGAGGGCATTTACTTTCTGCATTTCTATTTTGTACTTAGCTATAATAAAAAAAATTAGTTAGTTACATTTATTTTGTTTAAATAAATCAGCTTAATGGCCCATTTGGTTTTTTATAAAACTTGTGCTACTGAGGTTTTCTTGTCAAGTTGAGATTTTTTTACAGGGTATATAAACCAGATATTTTGGTGTTCTCGTATCCTCTCCTTGCCTTAAAGACTAGATCGAGCACATGTCCCACAATTGGATCCAGAATGTTACCACCTAAGTTGCACTTAGTGGTTTTTTATCAAGTGAGCCTGGTGAACCGGACAAGGATAACTTGTTCAGACTTCAGAAGACCTTTAGTCTTGCTTTTGGGAAACTTTGTTGTACTACATCACATGTTCATACCCCATGGTGGAATTGTAATAAATGTTCTAGCATGACAGTGTTTGTAAAAGACTCGGTCTCTTAGACTTTATTTGTCAATCCGATTAGCCCAGGGTGTTTTTTCCCTTGGTTATTATTGGTTGTTGAATAAACGACTATTAATTTTTGAGTTTTTCACTCCATATCTCCAAAGTTGGGGTGGTTGGCTTGGAATTTAGGCCTATTGAGGTTATTAGAGTCTATGTGTCAATGTATAAACATGCTAGGCATCATGGTCGAGTCATATGAACATGTCTAAGTCCCCCTAGGTTTTTTCATTTTTTTAAATTTTTTAAATTTTTTCAGTGTTTTTTATTAAAATTTAATTCTTCCAAAACTTAGGCTATTTTTTAATAGTTTAATTGGAAAAATTGATTTTGTAACAAAAGTGGGCCAAATAATCAGTTTCAGTCATGTAGGTGCTCATTTTCAAGCTAAGAGCACCATGTAAACCCATGGACCCAATATTTCCTAGTTTTGAGTGATTTTCCATCACTCAGGTCAGAAATCCCCAAAAAATCAATTATTGATTATTTTAATTAATAAATTGATGAATAATGGAGCAAATCCAAAATCCTAAATAAGGGGATTCTCAGCCGATTTGATTGAAATCAGTCATATCTGAACCAGATTGACTGGATATGATAAATCCTTAACTGAAGGAGGTGATCAAATCAGATCTAGAGTTGATCTTCAGCAGCCTTTATGGGGAATTGTGCCCTCTATCTCTCCTCCACACGTGTGGGCTCTCCTAGAAGCTCTGTGCACTGATGTGTCGGTTTATGGGTTGATGTGTCAGCTCAATCAGCCCCCCGGTTGACAAGTAGGCTTAGTTCAGATTTCAATCAGCATTGATGGACTCTCCCGTAGCTGCAGTGATCTGTCTCCTTGGGATTTGCGCACCCCTAGACTGGATCTCTTGGTTTTGTATAAACAGAGCACAAGATGCCTCTTCTAAGCTAGTGAGAGTTGGATTGAATGGCTTGCTATTGTAATACTGTTGTAATATTTTTATTGTTGGAATAAAGAATCTTTGGAGTCCAAATGGTGTAATGCTCTCATGTGTGTGGATTAAGCATTGTCTTACGGCTATTAATGTTGCCGACTTTTCTCTCAATTTCTGCATCTAAACCTTGTCTGACTTGAATGATTCAGCTGAACCAATAGGAGTATAGTTGGGCAAGTAAGGTTACTTGTTTTTTCTATATCTCATAGCATATATGTTTGAAGATCTAGATTATACATGTTTAATAAGTTTATTTGCATGTAATTCTTGTCTCTTTTTTGTATATATATCCAGATCTCATGAGGTTTCGTGCAGGATTGTGTGTTTAGCTTTCACGTAGCAAGGATTGGACAAGCTGTGGATCTAGTTTGACTCCACTGTACATCCAAAAATTTTGTGAAGGCATTGCCCCTCTGTATTCCACTAACAACTTTCCATTGCAGATCCATCCAACAACGGGCGTTTCCCCTTCTCTTCCTCCTTTCTATTAAAATCAATATTCCGGTTACCTGTCTCTTCCTCTTATGATCAGATATAGTTCTAAGAATTTAATATATATTGTTAGATCTGGTTCATAAGAGTATTGTTGCTTAGATCTGTAATTTCATAAAGAATATCATTTCATAAAGATAGATCTAGGTGTAGGAATTTCCTTTTTTGCAAGTAGCTAAAGCATAGATCTAAAGCTTGCTCATAAGGTAGTTTATTTTTTCGTTCTCCAAATATTTAAATTCTACAAGAAAAGTGTTTATCTCATTGGCTGCCCAAACAACAAGCCATGATCCCAAGGAAAGCTTTCTTTCCTTGGTTCCTTTTTGCAAAACTAGATTAGGCCCTTTTAACAATTTTTTACTTAGTTTTTTTTTCGGTAACTAGCATGGTCACCCAAAACACTTTTAAAGTGTGTTTGGGCACATTTGATTCTAATTGCTTGCTGTTTTTTAGCAGGTCTAACAAAAAAGAGAAGGATACTCTACCCATTTTCCAACACTTGGACGAACTAGAGCTACCCGGAAGCTTCCCCCACCACCGTGTTTTGATTTTAACTTGTTACAAGCTTGTTGTAAGCCTTTGGATCCCAGATAACAAGGACCAAAGTGCATCAATTTCAATTTGGTGATATTGTAAATCACTGCTAATAAAAACAAAATATCTTTTCGAATAGGCTCTTTCGAGCCTATTCACCATCCCCTCTGGGGGGGTTTGCGTCCGTGTCTTTTTTTTTGCTTTTCGTTTATCTTTTTTTTTAATCTAGCATAGTTATAATCTGAAGGGTAGTATACTTTGATTTATAATCATTTCCATATTCCATATCTAAGGTTTCAAAGTAATTTTAATACTTACCCCATGACTTCTCGATTGACCCGAAAGGGGAAAGAGATGCGTGGTAGGACTAATTAGAAAACTGGCATTGTGTATCTTTGTTTTATTTTTCATCAACTATTTCATCAGCTATAATAAAATTAACCCCTCCTTTATTCCCCAATTGAGATCCACTTGGATCGAAAGAGGTTCCTGGAGGGTTTTATTTTTAACAAGAACACCTATCTTAAAATTTACTAAAATGGACAAGACTCCGGTGTGTATGCTCTACACTTGGCTGTGGTTCATCCGATCAGTCAAGCAAATCAAAAGCACTTGAGTGACTAGAATAATTAGGATTCACTCTCCCAAATTGACAAAACATCAAGTGAAAATCCAACACCTCGATCAAACCATTACAGTGGCAAAATACCCAGAGGAAGCAGGAACTCCTAAAAAGTGACCTCGGGGCGCCAATCTCTATTACACCTGTGGGTGCATTATGAAAAATAGCCTCAGAGACTCCATTCAGCCCACATATTCCTTGCAGGCAGCCATGAAGGTTTAGTTTTGGACATACTCCAAGTACTCTCGGGTATATTTGGAGTCCACCCCTTTGCCTAATTTTAATCAACTCATATTTCACATTAACTTAAAACATACAAAGAGGTAATCGCAAAACATTCACTCCAAACACATGCAAGTACATTGATTATATTTTAACTCCAATTTAAGGCACTGGCTATTTTCTTTCTATATATATATATATATATATATATATATATTGTGTCTCAGCATTGTGCTTTTGTGCTCTCATTTTGTATCTTGTCATTTATGGTTGTTTATGGTTAAATTTCAAACTCCTAAGTAACTCATTCAATTAAACATCACCATACTAAATAATTTTGGCTTAGTAACTTAATAGGGTCTACCCTCCTTGGCTTCGTTAGGAGTTGAGCATAAACAGAGGAGTTAAGAACAAGGTGACAACCTTGACTCGAGACTTTCCCCCAAGGACACACCGAGTGGCTTGAATATTTCTGCCACGTGACCTAGGTGTGTGAAAGGCGACAACACTTTTTGGTGTCGTTGCCGAGGATACATATTTTTATTCCTGAGTACAACTTTTGTTTTCTTCCTTTTTGTTTTTGCTTTGTTTGATGAATGCTTAGAGTAGATATTTAATTTTCATCTGGCGACTCCACTGATTTTTTTTTTTAGTTTTTATTTTTACAAAGAAAAGCAAAAAATAATTTTTGTGAAAATATTTATAAATGCTTATTTTTCTTTTTCACATGTCGACTTCATTGAAGGGATAAAACCTTGTTATTTCATAAACTTGTGAAGTTTTGTTGTGTGTATATGATCCCATACAACATGTTAAAACCTTTAAATCTGATCACTTGACAGCTCCACCTTTTCAGTACAAGGTTTAATGGTTATATCAAATTCATACTATTAATTTTTGATATGGATGAATTAAAGGAGAAATATGGTGCCCAGATAATCGGAATTTTTTAGTCTATCAATTTCTCAAACATCCCAGGTTTTCCTAATTGTTGTGATGGTGTGGGGGATGCATATAAATTGATTCCAGTATTTCATGGAAATTATGGTGATTCAGCCATCTGCCATGTCAAATCTTTCCTTCAGTTGATGGCTGGCTCCAATGTTCTTCATGAAGATAATATGATGGAAATGTTTGCTGGTACTTTTTGGGGTGAGGCCTGTTGTTGGTTCTATTAGTGCCTTCCTAATAAATGTATAACTTCTTTTCCAAGATTCCTTTGGATGTTTTTTGAGAAGTGGCATGATGATACGAGTAGTAGAAATGGTTTGAAAAAGTTCCTTGAAAATATCTGTACCTTCTAGCTATCTGGGATAGAGTATCACATGGAAACATATGATGGACCTTTTTCCATGATACAAAGTATTCAAGACTTGGAATCACTTCTTGAACATTTAAGTGAAGAGGAGATCCATGATATTCCCATAAAAAAGCATCCTAGTATTTATTTAAGAAAGGAAGCAATTAAGCATCTTTTTAAAGAATATAAGGTATCTCTCATTACACAGCAAGATTCTGAAGATGGGAACATCCATGATAATCATGTTGGAGAGATTCGCAAGGAACCCATGATTAAACACATTGTTGAAGACTCTCCTCATGTCACTATAACTAAAAAAATTGAAGATTTGGGATTTTCTTAGGATTGTTGCAATGCTTGTCCAAAAATCCTTAACGAGGAAACCATTACAGAGATCAACACTTATGAAGAATTTTATAATGTGTATGATGATACTCCTCTATGTTCACCACTTAGGGATGAAGTTTTGGAAGGTTTAAATTCTCATAATATCTTTGAAACCAAAGCCTTTAAGGATTATTATTATGAGTAGGATGAGGGTATTTATATCTCAGGATGTGATACCAGCAAGGAAGACTCTCTCATATCCAACATAGATGGGAGTGATGACTATTGGAATTTCATAGATAATCCAACTTGTGAAAATATTATTGAGAACCCCATCCATTATATGTCCAGCAAGGGGAGTGTCTATTCAAAAATTTGTGGAAGTACAATCTACGATACATATGCAGAGGGGAGCATGGATCTAGATACCTAGGAAAATCTTAGTATGGAAGAGAAGCATTTAGAATTTTCACATGATCATTCAGAGTCATATCATGTAGAGCCATAGAAAGGTATTAGTAATGAAGACATTAAGAAGCAGTGTTGTGAAAAGTCAGATGTGATGCAGTTAGTGGAATATCAGTCTCAGCCATCTTTTTCACATATAGAGGTTCCTTATGATTTGGAGCTACTTTGGGCTTGTGCAATGAGTTATCATTTGATAAGCCCTAGTGATCAGTATGATGATGTAGTCAGTATACCTCATCGTGTTGAAGTATCACCTGAGTGTTGATGCATTTGTAACTTTGGAATGTATTCACTTGTATATTTCATGTATTGTACCCCAATGTTTACTCCGGGAAGTATTTGTAATGTAATTGTGTCATGTCATACCCTGATGTTCCTATCGAGAGGTTCTATAATGTAAACAAGTCATGTCAAGTCATTGTGGGTAACCCTCCTATTGTTCAAGGGTTAAATCCCCCGCAGTTGCGGGGCTCTAGGGTTATTTGACTCTCCTAGAGAAGTCAGCCCTAGTGAGTCATTGTCAATTCGAGAATTAGTATAAATAGAGAGTGAGCCTCTCTATTTATCACACACTCACTCACACTCAGTTGTAGTGCATAGCTGAGGAATAAGTTGCTGGGGCTAGAAAGAAATAGGCTACTGCTGTGGGGAAATCATCTTACTTTTTTTGGGGCTTTGATTTTGGTGCTGATTCTATCTCTAAGGAAGTTGTGGGGTTTTATCCTTTATGGTTTCCTTGAGGAAAATCTGTGTGTTCATTGTCTCATGTGTTTGATTGTTGTGCTTGTTATTCTCTGAGTTAAGATCCTAAGTTAATGCTAGCTTAAATGATAAAAATATAACATGGTATCAGAGCTAACCTGAGAAGAAGATACTATGTAGTTGTGGAAACTAGGGATTCCTACTTTTTGGATCTCTCTCCATAGATTTTCAGGAAAATAAGGTTGGGTTGACTCTCCTCCCTAGGGCGCATATTTCTGTCGAAGCAGAATCTGATTCTGAGCATTTTCATTTTTTGACTTGACACTACTACCGGAAATTAGGGCTTTCCATAGAAGTGGAATTTTTGAGTGAGCCCAAAAATGGATTGATATCCTCCTCAAAATCAAAGTTTAGAGATCAAGATCAAAGCGTTTGGTTGGATAGAACTTCAGGAAAGTCAAACCCTAATTTGCTCCTGAACCAGCTCTACAGAAGTTCAACTCTAGATCCAGATCCGACATCTTAAACTGGTAAGATCTAAATATTTTGTATTTCCATTTGATGTTCTCAGTTAATATGTCTCATCATACCAATCTTGATGAAAAAATTGAGGGAGCTGATAAATTTTGAGCCTGGAAGTATAGGATCTCCCTGGTCCCGGAAGAAAATGAATTCGACTCCTCTATCAATGAGGAGGTTCCAGTTCCAGAGGGAGATGAGGCTAAGGCCTTACACAAGAAGAAATTGGTTATGGATAAGAGGATTATTGCTGATTCAATCAAGGATCACCTCATACCACATGTGTCCTCCCTAAAGACACCTAAATCTATGTTTGATGCCCTGACCAAACTATTTGAAGGAAAGAACATAAACAAGAAGATGACTTTGAGGAACCAGTTGAAGAATGTGAAGATACAAAATGCAGAGACCATACAATCATACTTCACAAGGGTCTCCTAGATCAAAGAACAACTTGAAGTAGTGGATGAAGAAGTGGAGAGTGCAGAAATTGTAATGATCACCTTGAATGGTATCCCTAGGACATGGGACTCTTTCATTCAAGGGATTTTTGTCAGAAAGAAGCTAGTCAATTTAAGCAGACTTTGGGAAGAATTATCTCAAGAAGAAGCTCGGATAGTAGCTCAAGAAGAAAAGATGGGAAGTGAAGATCAAGCTCTCATAGTACAATCCAAGAAAACCAGAACTAACCACCATAGGGGTAATCACTCTCACTAGAAGAGTAACTTTAGAAATCCTAGAGATATGTCTAAGTACATTTGCTATACATGTGATGAAAGAGGACACTTTGCTAGAGATTGTCCTAGAAACAAAAGTAGCTCTCACAAGAAGAAGGGAAACAAAAGAAGACATCATGCTCATGCTGCAGAGTATGATGAACCTTCCACAAAGAGAACCAAACAAGACAGTGATGATTCTTCAAGTGATGAAGAATATGTTTTGATTTTTTCTCTCACGGGAACTATCACACATGGTAGCAATGATTGGATTATAGAAAGTGGTGCTTCCAAACATATGACAGGATTCAAGGAATCCTTTGTGAAACTATTTGAACATGAATCACCTCACAAGGTGAAACATGGAGATGACTATCAGTATCCAATAAAAGGTAGTGGTGAATCCTCATATAAGCTAGACTCTGGAAAGTCTATCAAGATGAAAGATGTATTGTTTGTACCTGAACTAAAGAAGAACCTCCTCTCCATATCTGCATTGGCTGCAAAAGGAATGAGGGTTGCATTTGTAGATGGCCAAGTCCTCATGTGGCCAAAGGGAAAGTCTTTTGATGATGCAGTAGTGATTGGGGAACAAGAAGGAGGACTATACAAAGTGAAGGGCCAACCAGAACAAGCTTTGGTTCATGACTCAGTAGAACCAAATGAGCTTTGGCATAGAAGGCTTTCACATGTGCATTACAGAGCACTACCACTTGCAAGCAAAGCTGTTGAAGGTCTCCCATAAATGCAGACAAAACATGAAGGTGTATGCAAAGGATATGTGAAAGGGAAGAACACAAAGAAGACATTTCCAAGTAGCAAGAGAAAGTAAAAAGGAATCTTGGAAATCATAAACTCTGATATATGCAGTCCAATGTCATCCAGTTCATTAAGCAGGTATGTATAATATGTTTCTTTTATTGATGATTTTTCTAGAAAGACATGGATATACTTTATGAAGAACAACGATGAAGTATCCAGCAAGTTCAAGGAATTCAAATCCTTGATAGAGAACCACACATAAAAGAAGATCAAGACCTTTCAATCAGATAATGGTGGAGAATTCACATCAAATGAATTCAAAGAGCTATGCAAAGACTCGGGGATTAAGAGGGAGTTATCCACTCCATATAATCCACAACAAAATGGGATTGCAGAAAGAAAGAATAGAATGATCATGGAAGCAACAAGAGCCATGCTTCATGATCAAGATCTTCCCATGCATCTATGGGCAGAAGCTGTCGGGACAATGGTATATGTATAGAACTGTACTCCACACATAGTAATAGAGAATAAGACACCTGAAGAAGTCTTGTCCAGCAAGAAACCAGAAGTCATCCATATCAGAATATTCGACTGTCCTGTATACATACACATTCCGAAAGAAAAGATGATGAAGTTATATCCTTTAGGAAAGAAGGGTATATTTGTGGGATACTCTGAAAGCTTGAAGGCTTACAGAATATACTTCCCAGGATTCAAGAATATTGACATCAAAGGAGATGTAACATTTGACGAAGATTCAACCTACATCAAATCCAGGAAGAGACGAGCTGAAGAACCTAAAGAAACAGAAGCACCTAGAATTCATGATACAACCATGAATGAAGAAATTCAAGAAGAAGATAGAGAATTAGAAGAACCTCAAGAACCTGTGGATCCACCTCAGGAGAAGAATCCTCACAAGAGGAAACCTACTTGGGTACGTGAAATTATCCAAGGTGCAGAAAGATATGGAGCTTCAGAAGAAACACACAGAGGAAGGAAGAGAAATAGGTCCTGCTCTAGTTATGTAGCCTTGCTATGTGACATTATTGATAAAGAACCTTCCAACTATGAAGAAGCAGCAGAAAGAAAAGAATGGAAGGATGCTATGATCAAAGAGTATCAATCGATCATGAAGAATGATGTTTGGGATGTTGTCCCAAGACCAGAAGGGAAGTCCATTGTAACTTCCAAATGGATCTATAAGATAAATCATGCTGCAGATGGCAACATAGAGAAATATAAAGCAAGATTCGTGGCTCGTGGCTTCTCTCAGAAAGAAGGAATAGACTATGAAGAAACTTTTGCACCTGTAGCTAGATACACTTCCATCAGATCAGTACTTTCTCTGGCTGTAGTGATGAAATGGAAGATGCACTATATTGATGTTAAGACTACTTTCTTGAATGGTGTAGTAGAAGGGGAAGTGTATGTGGAGCAACCAACTAGTTTTGAGACACATGATAGGGAGTCTCATGTGTGTAGATTGAAGAAAGCCGTGTATGGTTTGAAACATGTACCCAGGACATGGTACAATAGAATTGATAGCTTTCTATCTAGTTTGGGATTTACCAAAAGTAAAGCAGATTCCAACCTTTACTACAAGGTTGAAAAAGGTAACCCAATGATAGTCCTCCTATATGTAGATGATCTGTTTGTAACAGGTATGGATGGGTTGATTGCTGATACAAAGAGGAAGCTTGCTACCAAGTTTGAAATGAAATACTTGGGTATGATGCACTATTTTCTAGGCATGGAGGTGTGGCAGAATGCAGATGGAATCTTCCTCGGACGAGGGAAGTATGCAGTAGAAATCCTGAAGAGGTTTGTGATGATGGAATGCAAGGTTATAACCACACCTATGGCATCGAACCTGAAGCTATTGAGTGATTATTCATCAAAAGCGGTTGATGCGATGATGTATCATCAGATGATTGGGTTGTTGATGTACTTGATGAACACAAGACCATATATTTGCTTTACTGTGAACACCTTAAGCCAGTTCCTGACAGATCCGAGACATGTTCACTTGATTATAGAAAAGAATATTCTGAGTTACATGAAGGGTACAGTTGATTATGGGATCAAGTACGAGGTGAATCAAAAGATTAACCTAGAGGGTTATGATAATTCAGATTGGGCAGGCAGTTCCATTGATAGGAAGAGCACTTTAGGGTGTTGATTCAGTATGGGATTAGGTGTGATCTCTTGGTTTAGAAGGAATCAATCCTGTGTGGTACTGAGTACAATTGAAGCAGATTATGTCACAGATGGTTCAGCTAGTTGCAAGGTAGTGTGGCTGAGAAAGCTATTGTTTTATTTATTTGATCTCCAGTTGGATGCTACTTGTATATATTGTGACAACCAAAATTGCATGAAGTTGTTGGAGAACCCAGTGTTCCAAGACAAGTTGAAGCATATCAAGATCAAGTATCACTATATCAGGGGTATGGTGCAGAGAGGAGAAGTGAAGCTCTAGTATGTTGCGATGGATGAACAGATAGCTGATGTGTTGATGAAGCCATTGGCCAGAGTGAATTTTGAGTACTTTAGGGAGACTCTTGGTGTTCTCCAGATCGAGGTTCCCTCCAAAGGGAAATGATGAGTTCTAGAGCCATTCTGACATGGTGAGATGATTAGGTTCCTTCCATGGTTAGATGTAAGTGTTGAGACATTCTATCATGGTGAGAGGATTTGGTTCCTTCCATGTCAGATATGAGTGTTGAGCCATTCTGATGTGATTATAGGATTGGTTCCTACATGATTAGATATAAGTGCTGAATGCAATTCTTGGAATGGAGGAACCTAGTTAGTTACCAGGAATACTCAACTTGGTGCTGAGATGTCATTCTCTAGGAGAATGGAGGCACCTGGTCAGTTACTAGGAATCCTCAGTCTAGGACTGAGAGCCTTTTCGATGTGGTGTGTTCGCACATGGTCGGATGTAAGTGCAGTTCCCTTCCGATGCGGTGTGTTTGCACATGGTTGGATGTAAGTGAAGAGCCCTTCTGATATGGTGTGTTCGCACATGGTCGGATGTCACATACCCCAATTTTGTAAAATAATGTTATTTATTTTAAAATGATTCCTAAGAAATTATGTTAAATTTAATGCTAAGTTGAAACTAATGAGTCAGCAGAGTCAAAAGATGTGGAATGTAATTTTGAATATTTTATTTTTAATAAATAAAAAGTGGAGACAACAGCTTGGGAGAGCTGTTAATAAGAGTGTTACTGGTCAAACTGGTGGAAGGAACTAGGTGGAGAGAAAAAGGACAAGTGGCAGCATCCTCAAACACTTCCTATGTTGCAGGTGGCAACTTCCCTACATTTGGGGTCATGATCCCCCAAGAAAGTGGGATCAGAGCAGGTGGCTCAATTAATGACAACTAACCCAAAAATACCTAGGAAATCTTTTAAAAGTACCCAATGTAGAGAGCTGAGGCTGCTCAGATATTTTCCAGGAGAAGAATCATTCAGGAGAAATTCAGTTCAAGGAATTCATTCAAAAAAAAGGGGAAACTGTAAGGAAGGTGTTTTGAGAGATAAACTGCAGTAACTTGGTCTGATACAGCTTTCTAGCTGAGAGATTTGACTGATAAGTTCAGGACTGGTATTGAGTCTCAGGACTAGAACTTGATTATTTGCTGTACCTAGTTCCAACCAGGGATACCAGAGCAAGCTCGGGGGTCCTGAGGAGTCGCTGTTTGAGCGCTCTCTAGGAGTTCGTAGGGGAGAACAGTCTCCCATTGCTGTTGTCGACCAAGCTTTAAGAACAAGTTCTGCTATATATTAATTTCTGTGTTATTATCCGTGTGTGATTGAATGATGCATTTGCAGTTTATGATGTAAAAAATTAGAAGATAGAATATCTTAGTTTGTTTAGTAATGAAATTATTCTTATTGAGAAACAAATCCTACCTGTGTTTTTCCCCATCTGGAGTAATCCAGATCGTACTCTAGCAAAGGTGGTGTATTTAAATGCAGATAGTATAATGTAAATTTAAAATAAAATGTTAGCTTGATTATGAGAATGTTTTCTTTTATTTGTTATCAGAAGAAGTAGTATTTTGTACATGGAGTAGGGTTAGACTTAGACTGTGAATGTCAGATTATTAAAAAAGGAAAAAGAAGCTATATCATTTTACTAACAGAAGTATGTTTTGATAGATAAACAGTTCTCTAAACAACATTCATTTTAGTAATCTTATTATTCATTTTGAAACAAAAGAAAAGAGTATAATAGCTAAAAGGTGTAGTGTTAGGATAAATAAAAATGCTCTTTAACTCTATAGTTTATTTCCTTTCCTATTTAGGATAAATAAATACTGTATTATAGTAACCAAATTGCAAGTAAGAAATTTAAACAAAACTACTAATTACTTAAAGAAAGAAATACAGTTAATTGATATTACCTTTATTTATAAATTCTAACGTTAAAATCTAATCAGGCAATATAGATACAAGAGGAATTCTTTATAAATTACTTAATATAGAGAGAATAAAAATACAACAATAAAATATTTTCCTATCTATATACTTCATAAATAGGTCGAATATGAAGATAACATATATAATTATAGGAGAAATATTTACTTACACATAAGATAATATTCTTATTTCATTATAATAAATAACAAGTAAATAAAAATTCTGTACTTTAAAAGATGTAACTATCAGTTACATAAGTCCAACTATAAAAACATGAAGTTACTTATATTCTGAAAGATAACAGTTATAAAACAACATTTAAAACTTTATTAGAATGAAGTAAATCAAAGCAAGATAGTATAAAAACAATATACAGTTATCCTAAATAATTTACAGAGTAAACTTAAATATAAATAACTTGCAGAAATGAAATTTATAGAACATAGACATGCTCGAATCACTGAGCTTAAATAATCAGTTATACAATATAAGTAAAATGAATAATTTATAGTGTTATATTGTAAACCAAAGATATCTTAAAAAAGAGACAGTATATCCATCTTTATATTACAGAGTTAGGGCAAAAACCCTATTATATCAAAATTACAACTGAGGTATAAAACCAAAGAGTTTAAGCTCTTTTTTTAAATGCGTCTCAGCTTCTACAAGTCAACATATTATGTATTCTTCAGCCTTTCTTTCATTTATACCTATATACACAAGTAACAATAACAAAACCAAAATTTACAGCCATGGCCTAAGCCGAAAAACCCCGCATAAAGCAAGGGTTTTAACATCAACTAAAAACAGCGAACCAAGTAACCCAGGTAAACCAAAACCATGAGGGTTTTGCAGGCCATGACAACCAACCAGCAAATGTCCCATAAGGGACTGGACAAGGAAGAAATTCCATGGGGTATCCAAGGCTTACTCGTAAGCAACGCTTGTTCCATCCCTACACCAACCACGCAGAAGGACAGGTCCACACCTGTATAACATCAAAAATTAAAAAAATTGTTAATATCTTGCTGTACATAAGCTGGAACGTATACAAAAAAAAGAAGGAAACAAATTTATCAGTATTTGCTTCTTACCTCAAATCCTAACTGAAACGTAACCACCCACAAACAGCAGTGTAGTTACCAACGCGAGGAGGAGCCAAACCTTCATCTGCCACAGGAAAAATGGAGTTAACCCACGTAGTAGTGGCCAGTGAAGGTCAAAATATGGAGTGACAAGCCAAGCAGGAATAACGCTTGGGCCGCAACTTTTACAACCCTAAAAACCCTCTTTGCTGAGAAACCTTAAAGTCTTACAAATCTCAAGAGGTGACGCCATGACACTCACTACTGGGTTGCGGGTGATTAATACATTGCAGTCTGGAGAATTCTGGAAGGAGCGAGCAGCGAAGAATGAACCCTGGACGAAAACCAAAAACCCAGTTCATGCTGCAACTAGTTCGTTACAGCCGTCTCTATGAGTGTTCAGGGTGAGCTCACAATGAGCAGGAGACAAAGAAGCGAGCTAGGAGACTACCTGCAACGAGTATCAGAGTGACAGGGTGAGCATCCAAGACTACCAACACAGTAGCAGAGCGGCCAGAGGCCGAAAACAACGAGGAAAAATAACAAGTTAGGGTTCATCCGCACTTTATAATGACATAAAACTTGGCTGTGATGAGTCCACATACTCATTTGAACTTATTTGAATGCAGTGGGTAAATCCCTATAGTCTCTGCGTGCAATCAACCAGTGAATTATCATTCCAATCGCATGATGTTTTGAAGGTTTGGCAAGGTTCGATACTCCAAAGTCAACCTAGCATTGCACACTGAAGTATAAACAACACACAATAGTAATATTGTTAAGTATTAAAACTCATCAAAGCATGGGGAATAATACGACCCATCTCTACAAAGTTGGTATACACTTAATAAAGGATTATAAAAACTTAGATCAAGGTTAAACCTTATATCCATTCTGGCGCGGTTCATTTCATGACCCTTTTATTTTTACTTTGCAAAATAATCTCTCAAGAAACTATTATAAGTATGGAAAATGTTAAGCCAGTTATCATTTAACAAAAGATTCATTAACATAAAAGTTATGCATTTAAGCTCATCAAGGGCGGGGTCAATATTACTACCCATTATTATACTGACATGATAATCATTCTTTCAAAGGCTATAAATCCATTAAGGATATGCTTTTTAATAACTATAAAAGGAAGATCGTAAGACCTAGCTATGATAAATAGCCATCTTATGAGATTGATTCTAGTAATGAATTTAAGTATTATCTTTGTTTAGACTATTAAGTTTGTAAACAAAAAGGTTAAGCATTATAGTAACTATTAGGCTTGACACGAGGTAACCTTTGACGATTAATAACTATAACTGGGCCATATCTTCCGCATAAGTTATGTGCAGAAGAATTAGGTTCTTTCACACTAACTTAGTTTAATTGATAGCAGCATGTAACGAAGAGGTAATTCTTTCAAACTTTCAAAGCTTTGGAAGATAGAATAAAAGTATAAAAACTCTTTATTATTGCGCATTACTTTCTTATTCTATGGGGTAATCAAATCTAGCATGACATAAATAGTATATGTTCACAATTTAAGATAGACCCTTAACGTAATAGTCCTGCCATCTTTTAGTCTGCATGTCAAGAAAGATTTAAGGCGTGTACACACGACGACCATGGTAAACATTGATAAACATCGCAGAGTTTAGTACACGATAAAAACTATAAACTACAACTAGAGAGAGAGGAAACTATCACCAATACTGATAGGATTGAATCTCATTTCCATGGCGTCTTAAAAAAAAAAAGAATAACGATTTAATGGTTTTACCTCATAAAAGCATTTGAAATTGAATAGCGTTTATATTCTTTTACTGAGCTATTTTTTTTTGCGACGAACAAATATATGAATACTTTAGGATTATTGACAGGTAGCCCCGGATCTTTCTTACCTGTAAATCTGTAAGAGTAGGTAAACTTTCTACGTTAGCTCAAAGCTAAGTAAGCCCCAGAACACCAAGACGGTTCCACCTTATGGTCGCAAGGAAAAACAAGTCATTAAACTGAAAAAGAATTATTCTTTAAGATAAACATAATAAAGTAGATAATTCAGATTATGAAATCATTAACATATAACTAATTGAAACAATTAGTTGACTGCATTACTGAAGATTTTCTTTACTTTCAATTTTTTTTAAAATTTTCAGAAATTCTGTGATTTTGACATGTGGTATCAGAGCACAAGGTTCAAACACCAGGCCTTGATGCAGACCAACTAGCTTTCATAGAACAGTAAATTAAAAAATATATATGCTAACATATATTTTGTTTTATGTTAAGAACATAAATTTTCATTTTTCTGAAGTTTAACAGGAAGGTATGGAAAAGCTGGGGGAGTATGCACAGGAGGAGTCTCCAGATATAGAAACAAGAAATTTGCCCAGAGGACCTATGTTAGAAGAGGGGAATGCCAACTCCTTAGAGCTATTACAGACTGTAAAAGATTTAAAAACTGAAATGGAATCAGTAAAGAGGGAGAATGAAAGGATCCTAAAGGATCAGGAAGAATTGAACCAAATTTTAATAGAAAAGTTCCAAACTGAAGGAAGGAGTAGAAGGTCAGAATCTGAGGATGTTAGTCATCAAAGAAAATCCAAAAAGATGAAGCTAGAAAAAACTAAAAGTAGTTCATCATCTAAAGGGTTTGGTGAATGACAAAGTTACCATACTACTACTGACAGTAGTGAAGAGGATTTGTATGACATAAAGAAGAAATACAAAACATATGATGAAATTTCAGGGGAGTTCAAAAAGATAAAGCCCCCAAATTTTATTGGAGATACTGAGAAGGAGGAGGAAGCAGAGTCCTAGTTATCCGGGATGAAGAAGTATTTTCATATATATAATTATTCTAATCAGTTAAAGGAGAGGATGGCAATATATAACCTCTCAGGAAAAGCTGACATATGGTGGCCATACCTGAAGAGAGTCAAGGGTATAAGAGAGAAGGAAGTTAATTGGAGTACCTTTAAAAGGTATTTCAAAAATAAATTTCTTTCTGAACAGTATTACGAGGAAAGAGCTAAATATTTTTATGAATTGAAGTTAGGTTCAATGACAATGAAGGATTTGAACAGCAAATTCTTAAGTTTACTTAGGTATGTACCCTACCTAGTAGACGAGAAACCTAAAGTACAACGATTTCTTAGTTGTCTACCATATCCTATCAAAGACAGAATTGAATATGATAACCCGAAGACTTTGGAGGAAGCTATGAGGAAGGCTAATTTTTGTTTTGAGCAGAACCGGAAGAAAGAAGGCTTGGCCAACTGGAAGGCTAAGAAAAATAAAAATAATCTTGAATTTAAGAAGAAGGAATTTGTACCTCATAGGAATTTCAAGAATAATAAGACCAAAAATTATTATAACAACAAGAATTTCTAGGGAAATAGGAATGGTACTTCCAACAATTCGAATAATTTTAAGGGCAAGGAAGCTGCAAATAACCATGGAAATTTTACCAAGAGTTTTGAATGTAAAGATCCTATTAAGTGCTGGGAATGTAATTCCCACACTATGCCTCGGTCTGTCCAAACTGAAAAAAGACTGTCCGCAATATTCATACTGTACAGGAGGAGATGACCATTGGGGAACTAGAAAGGAGCATGCCCAGAATTAACGTGGCTTTGGAGAACCTCCAAGCTGATTATCAGACTTCCATGGTGGAAGTAGAAGGTATGATTAATCAGACCCCTGTAACCATTTTAATTGATCCAGGAGCTAGCCTCAGTTATATTGCACCTCAGATAGTGGAAAAATGTAACTTGTCTGTCGATAAGTTTGAAAATTCTTGGTTAGTTCAATTAGCCACTGGGGCAAAAAGAAAAGTAACTTGTTTTGTGAAAGAATGTGCTTTACTTATGGGTGAATTTAAAGCTGTAGTTAAGTTTAATGTTTTTCCACTTGGCTCATATGATTTACTGATTGGTATGGACTGGTTAGAACAACATAAGGTAATTTTAAATTGTTACGATAAAACTTTCACGTGCTTAAATAATGATGAAAAACCAGTAAAGGTTAAAGGTATTCCTAGAAAAAATATAGTAAGGCGGATTTCTGCTTTACAACTTAAAAGAGCTGTTAGAAAAGGATGTAAATCCTATGCAGTAACTATTACAGATGAGGAAGGTAAAACTAAAACAGATATGTTAACAATAGAAAAATTTTTTGTTTTAAAAGAATATACTGACGTATTCCCAGAAGAAATTCAAGGATTACATCCAAAGAGGGACTTGGATTTCACCATTGAACTGGTACCAGGTGCGATACCTAGTTCAAAGACCCCTTATCAAATGAACATTTTACAACTTAATGAGCTAAAATCACAGTTAAAAGAGTTAATTGATAAAAAGTACATTCGACCTAGTGTGTCTCCCTAGGGGGCACCGGTCATCTTTGTTAAAAAGAAAAAAGGAACCATGCGATTATGCATAGACTACCGTCAGCTAAATAAGATGACTATTAAAAATTGATATCCGTTGCCCCACATAGATGATCTACTTGATCAACTACGTGGAGCTACAGTGTTTTCGAAGATAGATTTGAGGTCAGGATATCATCAAGTAAGAATTAAAGATGAAGATATCTTCAAGACAGCCTTTAGAACAAGATATGGACACTACGAATTTGTCATAATGCCATTTGGGCTTATTAACGCCCCAGCTATCTTTATGTTCTTAATGAATAATATAATGCATAAGTATTTAGATAAGTTTGTGGTCGTGTTTATCGACGACATCTTAATCTACTCAAAAACAGAAGAGGAACATAAAGAACACCTACAAATTATTTTGCAAGAGTTGTGAGAACATCAAATCTTTGCGAATTATAGTAAGTGTGACTTCTTTAAGGATAAAATTTAGTATCTAGGTCACGTAGTGACCAAGGAAGGGATTTTTGTAGATCCTGAAAAGATATGGAAAATCGAAGATTGGACGGTTCCTAAAGATGTAACGGATGTTAGGTCGTTCATGGGAATTACCGGAGATTCATTGAAGGCTTTACAAGGATAGAAAATCTAATAACTTCCTTACAAAAGAAAGGGAAGAAATTTGACTGGAACCTGAAATGTGAAGAAAGTTTTAAGAAGTTAAAAACCTTATTGACTAGTGCACCTATTCTAAGAATAGCAGATCCTAATAAATATTTCGTAGTATGTACTAATGCCTGTAATGATGGCTTAGGTGGTGTTCTGACTCAAGAAGGGCATGTCATTGCCTATGAGTCTAGAAAGTTAAAAATTCATGAAAAGAATTACATAACTTATGATCTAGAACTAGTAGTTGTAGTACATGTCTTAAAAATGTGGCAACATCATTTAATTGGCAAAAAATTTACTTTAATGACCGATAATAAAGGACTAAAATATCTTCTAGATCAACCTAATTTAAATGCTAGACAAGCTAGGTGGTTAGCTTTCTTAAGCGAGTATGAATTTGAAATCCAGCATATAAAGGGTAAGGAAAATAAGGTGGCTGATGCATTAAGCAGAAAAGAAGGGGTAAAACAAGATGAAATTTATCAGAAATTGAAAATTACAGCTAAGAAAGAACCTACAGAAAGCTTAATAAAAGGTTATAGTTTAAATGAAAATGAATTTTTATTATTTAAAGATAAACTGTATGTACCTAATGTACCTAAGGTTAAGTTGTTAATTCTGGATGAAGTCCACAAAACACCATATTTAGGACACCCAGGTTATCAAAAGACTATAACGATGCTAAGAAAAGAATATTTTTGGCCAAATATGAAAACTGAAGTAGCTGAATACATTACAAGGTGTTTAGAATGTCAACAGGTGAAAACCGAACACCAACACTCAGCTGGTTTGCTACAATCTTTACCTATTCCTAGCTGGAAATGGGAAGTGATTAGCTTAGATTTTATTACTGGACTACCCAGAAATCAGAATCAAAATGACTCTATTATGGTAGTGGTTGATAAGTTAAGCAAGGCGACACATTTTATTCCTGTTAAAACTACTTCCAAGGCTGCCAATATAGCTTATATCTTCCTAAAGAAGATTTTTCGATTACATGGAGTACTGAAAGTTATAATCTCAGACAGAGATCCTAAGTTTACAGGAAATTTTTGGAAGTCCTTGTTTAAAGGATTAAATACAACATTGAATTTCAGTACTTCCTTCCATTCTCAAACAGATGGACAAACTGAAAGAGTAAAGCAGGTACTGGAGGATTTATTGAGAATGTATGTGAAAGATCAGCCAAGTAAGTGGGAAGATTATTTACATCTAGCAAAGTTTGCATATAACAATAACTATCAGTCATCAGCTAAATTTAGTCCATTTTAAATTTTATATGGATGAAAATGCAACACTCCTATCTCTTGGAATAATCCAGTAGATAGATTAGTGTTAGGTCCAGAATTGTTGAAAGAAATGGAGGAAATTGTGAAGCAAGTGCAGGGAAATCTGAAGGTGGCATAGGATTGGCAAAAGAGTCAAGCAGACTTGAAAATAACTTCAAAGGAGTTCTAGGTAGGTGAACATGTGTTCATCAAGATAAGGCCCAAGAAGAGCTCTCTAAAATTGGGGAGTTGTGCCAAGTTGGCACCACATTACTATGGTCCATTCAAAATTTTGTCTAGGATTGGTCAAGTTTATTATCAACTAGCATTACCACCTAACTTAAGAGTACATAATGTTTTTCATATCTCTGTTTTAAATAAATATGTTCATGATGCTACTCATGTGGTTGATTGGAATGTTGTACAGGTGGAACCATAAGGAGAAATTCTGGTGGAACCAGACTGTATCCTCGGGAGGAGGGAAATTACACTTCCAAACCGCACCATTGGACAGGTGAAGGTGCAATGGAAGCACCTTAGTCCTGAAGAAGCCACCTGGGAAATGGAAACTAAGATGCGGGAAGCATACCCAAATCTGTTCCAGGGGACTTTGGAAGATGAAGAATAAGTAACATCGAGGACGATGTTACATTTTACGGGGGTGTGTATGTCACATACCCCAATTTTGTAAAATAATGTTATTTGTTTTAAAATGATTCCTAAGACATTATGTTAAATTTAATGCTAAGTTGAAACTGATGACTCAGCAGAGTCAAAAGATGTGGAATGTAATTCTGAATATTTTATTTTTAATAAATAAAAAGTGGAGACAACAGCTTAGGAGAGCTGTTAATAAGAGTGTTACTAGTCAAACTGGTGGAAGGAACTAGGTGGAGAGAAAAAGGACAAGTGGCAGCATCCTAAAACACTTCCTATGTTGCAGGTGGAAACTTCCCTACATTTGGGGTCATGATCCCCCAAGAAAGTGGGATCAGAGAAGGTGGCTCAATTAATGACAACTTACCCAAAAATACCTAGGCAATATTTTAAAAGTACCCAATGTAGAGAGCTAAGGCTGCTCAGATATTTTCTAGGAGAAGAATCATTCAGGAGGAATGCACTTCAAGGAATTCATTGGGAAAAAAGGGGAAACTGTAAGGAAGGTGTTTTGAGAGATAAACTGCAGTAACTTGGTCTGATACAACTTTCTAGCTGAGAGATTTTACTGATAAGTTCAGGATTGGTATTGAGTCTCAGGACTAGTACTTGATTATTTGCTGCACCTAGTTCCAACCAGGGAGACTAGAGCAAGCTCAAGGGTCCTGAGGAGTCGCTGTTTGAGGGCTCTCCAAGAGTTGGTAGGGAGGAATAGCCTCCCATTGCTGTTGTCGACCAAGATTTAAGAATAGGTTCTACTATTTATTAATTTATGTGTTATTATCCATGTGTGATTGAATGATGCATTTGCAGTTTATGATATAAAAACTTAGAAGATATAATATCTTAGTTTGTTTAGTAATGAAATTATTCTTATTGAGAAACAAATCATACCTGTGTTTTTCCCCATCTGGAATAATCCAGATCATACTCTAGCACAGGTGGTGTATTTAAATGAAGATAGTATAACTTACATTTAAAATAAAATGTTAGCTTGATTATGAGAATGTTTTCTTTTATTTGTTATCAAAAGAAGTAGTATTTTGTACATGGAGTAGGGTTAGAATTAGAATGTGAATGTTAGATTATTAAAAAAGGAAAAAGAAGCTATATCATTTTACTATCAGAAGTATGTTTTGATAGATAAACAGTTCAAAAAAAACATTCATTTCAGTAATCTTATTATTCATTTTGAAACAAAAGAAATGAGTATAATAGCTAAAAGGTGTAGTGTTAGGATAAATAAAAATGCTCTTTAACTCTATAGTTTATTTCCTTTCCTTTTTAGGATAAATAAATACTGTATTATAGTAACCAAACTACAAGTAAGAAATTTAAACAAAACTACTAATTACTTAAAGAAAGAAATACAGTTAATTGTTATTACCTTTATTTATAAATTCTAGTGTTAAAATATAAGCAGGCAATATAGATACAAGAGGAATTCTTTATAAATTACTTAATATAGAGAGAATAAAAATACAACAATAAAATATTTTCCTATCTATATACTTCATAAATAGGTCGAATATGAAGATAACATATATAATTATAGGAGAAATATTTACTTACAGGTAAGACAATATTCTTATTTCATTATAATAAATAACAAGTAAATATAAGTTCTGTACTTTAAAAGATGTAACTATCAGTTACATAAGTACGACTATAAAAACATGAATTTACTTATATTCTGAAAGATAACAGTTATAAAACAACATTTAAAACTTTATTAGAATGAAGTAAATCAAAGCAAGATAATATAAAAACAATATACAGTTATCCTAAATAATTTACAGAGTAAACTTAAATATAAATAACTTGCAGATATGAAATTTACAGAACATAGACATGCTCAAATCATCGAGCTTAAATAATCAGTTATATAATATAAGTAAAATGAATAATTTACAGTGTTATATTATAAACCAAAGATATTTTAAAAAAGAGACAGTATATCCATCTTTATATTACAGAGTTAGGGAAAAAACCCTATTATATCAAAATTACAATTGAGGTATAAAACCAAAGAGTTTAATATCTTTTTTTAAATGCCTCTCAGCTTCTACAAGTCAACAGAGTATGGCTTCTTTAGCCTTTATTTCATTTATACTTATATACACAAGTAACAATAACAAAACCAAAATTTACAGTCATGGCCTAAGCCAGAAAACCCCGCATAAAGCAAGGGTTTTAATATCAACTAAAAATAGCGAACCAAGTAACCCAGGCAAACCAAAACCATGATTGTTTTGCAGGCCATGTCGACCAACCAACAAATGTCCCATAAGGGACCGGACAAGGAAGAACTCTCATGGGGTATCCAAGGCTTACCCATAAGCAATGCTTGTTCCTGCCCTGCTCCAACCACGCAAAAGGAAAGGTCGACACCTGTATAGCATCAAACATTAAAAAAATTGTTAATATCTTGCTGTACATAAGCTAGAACGTATATAAAAAAAAGGAAACGAAGTTATCAGTATTTTCTTCTTACCTCAAATCTTAACTGAAACATAACCACCCACAAACAGTAGTGCAGCTACCAACGCGAGGAGAAGCCAAACCTTCATCTGCCACAGGAAAAATGGAGTTAACCCACACAGTAGTGGCCAGCGAAGGTCAAAAGATGGAGCGACAAGCCAAGCAGGAATAATGCTTGGGCCGCAACTTTTCCAATCCTAAAAACCCTCTTTGCTGCGAAACCTTAAATTCTTACAAATATCAAGAGGTGAGGCCACGACACTCACTACTGGGTTGCGGGTGATTAAGACATTGCAGTCTGGAGAATTATGGAAGGAGCGAGCAGCGAAGGATGAACCCTGGAGGAAAACCAACAACCCAGTTCATGCAGCAACCATTTCGTTACAGCCATCTCGATGAGTGTTCAAGGTGAGCTCACAATGAGCAGAAGACAAAGAAGCGAGCTGGGAGACTACCTGCGATGAGTAGCAGAGCGACGGGCCGAGCATCCAAGACTACCAACACAGTAGCAACGCGGCCGAAGGGAAAAAACAACGGGGAAAAATAACAAGTTAGGGTTCGTCCACGCTTTATAACGACATAAAACTTGGTTGTGATGAGTCCACGTACTCATTTGAAATTATTTGCATGCAGTGGGTAAATCCCTATAGTCTCTGTGTGCAATCAACCAACGAATTATCATTCCAATCGCATGATGTTTTGAAGGTTCGGTAAGGTTCGATACTCCAAAGTCAACCTAGCATTGCACACTGAAGTATAAACCACACACAATAGTAATATTGTTAAGTATTAAAACTCATCAAAGCGTGGGGAATAATACGACCCATCTCTACAAAGTTGGTATACACTTAATAAAGGATTATAAAAACTTAGATCAAGGTTAAACCTTATATCCATTATGGCATGGTTCATTTCATGACCCTTTTATTTTTACTTTGCAAAATAATCTCTCAATAAACTATTATAAGTATGGCAAAGGTTAAGCCACTTATCATTTAACAAAAGATTCATTAACATAAAAGTTATGCCTTTAAGCTCATCAAGGGCGGGGTCAATATTACTACCCATTATTATACTAACATGATAATCATTCTTTCAATGGTTATAAATCCATTAAGGATATGCTTTTTAATAACTATAAAAGGAAGATCATAAGACCTAGCTATGATAAATAACCATCTTATGAGATTGATTCTAGTAATGCCTTTAAGTATTATCTTTGTTTAAACTATTAAGTTTGTAAACAAAAATGTTAAGCATTATAGTAACTATCAGGCTTGACACGAGGTAACCTTTGACGATTAATAACTATAACTGGGCCATATCTTCCACATAAGTTATGTGCAGAAGAATTAGGTTCTTTCACACTAACTTAGTTTAATCGATAGCAGTATGTAATGAAGAGGTAATTCTTTCAAACTTTCAAAGCTTTGGAAGATAGAATAAAAGTATAAAAACTCTTTAATATGCGCATTAATTTCTTATTCTATGGGGTAATCAAATCTAGCATGACATAAATAGTATATGTTCACAATTTAAGATAGACCCTTAACGTAATAATCCTGCCATCTTTTAGTCTACATGTAAAGAAATATTTAAGGCGTGTACACATGATGACCATGGTAAACATTGATAAACATCACAGAGTTTAGTACGCAATAAAAACTATAAACTACAACTAGAGAGAGAGGCAATTGTCACCAATACTGATAGGATTGAATCTCATTTCCATGGCGTCTTAAAAAAAAAGAATAACGATTTAATGGTTTTACCTCATCAAAGCATTTGAAATTGAATAGCATTTATATTCTTTTACTGAGCTATTTTGTTTGCGACGAACAAATATCTGAATACTTTAGGATTATTGACAAGCAGCCCCGGATCTTTCTTACCTGTAAATCTATAAGAGCAGGTAAACTTTCTGCGTTAGCTCAAAGCTAAGTAAGCCCCAGAACACCAAGACAGTTCCACCTTGTGGTCGCAAGGAAAAACAAGTCATTAAACTGAAAAAGAATTATTCTATAAGATAAACATAATCAAGTAGATAATTCAGATTATGAAATCATTAACATATAACTAATTAGAACAATTAGTTGACTGCATTACTGAAGATTTTCTGTACTTTCAAAATTTTAAAATTTTTTCGGAAATTCTGGGATTTTGACATCAGATATAAGTGCTGAGCCATTCTGGCGCGATGTGTTTACACATGGTCAAATACGAGTGCTAAGCCTTTCTAACAAGATGAGGTTAGATGTGAGTGTTGGGCATGCATTTCTGAAAAGATGAGGTTAGATGTAAGAAATGGGCGATCCATTCTAACTTAGGGTCAGATATAAGCACTCAAGAAGACCTACATGAAGGCTAGGCCTACAACCAAAATGAAAAAGGGTTGGCTTTGTAGAACTTCCTGTGACGAGAAGAGTCAAGAGATAGCACCATTTTGAGATAGCACTGATGATGATGATCCATATCAAGTGATGATCCAGACTTGATGATGATCTAGGTCAAGTGATGATCCAAATTTGATGATGATACAGTGATGATGATCCAACAATGATGATCCAGATCTAGTGATGACCTAGATCCCGTGATGAAGAAGACTTGAAGATGAAGATGGCTTGAAGATGAAGAAGAATTGAAGATGAAGAATAATTGAACACGAAAACAAATTGAAGATGAAGATGATGAGATGATCTAGTCAATACAGAGAAGAAGACCAATGTTGACCAATCGATAACCGCTCACACTGCCTCGTGCTTAACTCCCGTTTGAGAGGAGGATCCTGAGAACGATGGTTATACCAAGGATTTCACACACTCCCTGGACAGACACCTAGATGTTGTTGTTTAGTGATCTTGGAGAATTGACTTACAATGAACTATTCTAAGATCCTAAAACCTAAGCTTGTTGGTGCACCCTAAAAAAGAAAAGAGTGTAATTCATTTTAATTAGCGTTGATTTTAATTGGCTTTATTACTCAAAAATAGGATATGGTTGTGCAACTAGTGGTGTTATGACGCAACAAGAAGTAAAATGCACACCGTAACAATCAATGCAAATGCATTGTGTCCATGTAAAAAGGGTATGCTACTACGTGAAATGCACAATTTTTCTTCAAATGATGAATGCAAATTTTCCTATATGAAGTCCTAACTAGTACTCCAAAGCAAATATAGATCTAGTGCAAGTACAATGCAAAGTGAAAAATGCAATGCATTATGATAAGCAAATGTTTTTGGATTTTTTTAAAATAAGAGATGCAAAAAGCAAAAGAATGATTCTACCACCCTCAGACTCTGCAAGCACACATAAACAACATCCAAGCACAGAACCAAGGTAAAAGAACTCTAATGCACTAATCTCAAACAAAAAATTAAAAATGCCATGACAAGAACTTTCCTAAAAAAAATTTAGGCTAAAAAAATGTTTCCAATGAGAACCAGAGGTCAAAACAGACTTAGGCAGTGCCAAAGGAGACTCAGCAACTAACAGCATTCACCCAGCAACCAATTTACTTATACAAAAAGGGAAAAATCCAGGGTATACGTGACTGTTCACAGTAAACCCGCGTGTATACACAGAAATCCTAGAGGAAACCGCGTGTATACGCGACTGTAAATCAAAAGCCCACGTACAGGAAGAAAATGTGCATAAAAAAAGGCAAAGAGACAAGCTGAGACAAACTTCACTCCAATCAGACTCTACCAGGCATACATGCCCCCAAACCCGACACAGAAACAAGAGAGAAAGAGCAATTCAAATACATTGAATGCCAAGAAAATCACCCCCAAAGGACAACTACTAGGAACTCCCCAGTGGAGTCGCCAATTCTGTTACGGAGAGAAATTCCTATGGCTTGGGGTACCACAACAGACAGCTATGACTCCAGAAATCAATCTTTCCCAATATGCAATAGAAATAAAATGTCTAACACTAAAGGATCAGACCTCGTACCTTATTCCAGATGGTTGAAGTAGATCCCTGTTGAGCTTTCCAATCTCCAGCTTGAATTGATATAATACTTCCTCAACAACAAGTAAACAATACAAGCATACTATATATCATGGTGTTATATCTATTCTAGCATATATAATCAATAATGTAAAAGAATTTGACATATTCCAATGGATACAATATTCAATCAAATACACATCATTGGACAAGGAAAGATAGTTCTTATTAATATAAATCAGAGATTACAAGATAGATACAACCTCTGACGGCACGTCTGCGAACCAGAGAAACTGAATCCCCCACTTGGGCCTCCACCACTTCAATCCTCCATCTCTCGATAGAAATCTCACTAGCAAAAGGAAAGCTTGGGAAGAACACAAAAGTGCTCCAAAGGGACAAAGGGATGCAGACTCTGCAAGTATAATTCTGGCAACAATGGACTATAGTTTCGTTGCTCTCAATCTATCTATATGCCTTCAATGTACCAAGGGGTTCCTTATATAGCTTCACAAGGGATAATGAAGGGTCAAATCCGAGCGATCTCAAGGCATATGGAAGGCCAAGAGTCAAATGAGTCGGATCCATGTCAAGGAAAACTCCAAAAGGATTTGGACTTATGCACACACCCGCGTATGTACGCGGTTATCGGGGAAAAATACGCGTATATCATCTTTTATATAGTTTCTTAGGGATGATCAAGGACACATCAAAGGATAAAATATGGTCCATGGGGTCTAAAGAGTCTGCAGGGACAGGGGAAGGCCATACAAAGTGTGATTCACCTAGAGTGGTGAAATTCGCTATAACACATAGCCCACTGGAAAGTAGCCCTTGCGTTCATTAGGCCAAAAGGCATCTTTGCATACATAAAAGTGCCCCAGGGTGTAGTAAATGCAGTTTTGTCTTGATCTTCGAGTAATACTTTGATCTGATTATAGCCAGAAAAACCGGCCAACATTGAAATTCTCTCGGCACAACTACTTTCTGCAAAATGTGATCCATCTTTGGAAAAGGATAATTATCTTTCATAGAAACTTTATTTAAATTCCAGAAATCCACACATAGTATGATTTCTCCATTCTTCTTTCTAACAGGGACCAAATTTGCAACCCACTTCGAAAATCTTAATGTTACAATGATTTTGGCATCAAATAATTTTTAAATTTCCTTCTCAATGATAGGAAGCAATTTAGGGTTTATCCTTCTGAGATTTTGTTTGAAAGGTTTCTCCCCAGGCTTTATAGGAATAGTATGCTATATGATAGAGGTATCATATTCCTTAAGGTCTTGATAATTCCAAGAAAAGACACCTGTATACTTTTTCATTAAATTCACATATTCTTCTTTTTCTTTTCCAGGCAATTTCTTGGATACCTTTATAATATTAGGACTCTCTTCAGTGCCAATATTTCTATCCTCAACAAAATTCTCAACAGGCTTTACTTTGGGGTTCTTAGCCACATCATTCTGATCAAAATTTTTTTGCAAAGGAATCAAACCCCTTGGTATGAAATTATTTTTTAATTGAATAATATTCTTACCTCCTAGGGTTCCTTTCCACTTTTCAGAACCATTCCCCTCTTTCTCAAGTTCTTCATTATCTTGAATATTCTCGTCATTGTCATTTTCGGTGTCAATAGGAGTGTTCACAAATTCTCCTGATATTTCCAAGAACCTTTTGATCTGCATGTCATCTTCAAATACTTGCCAATATTTAGAATTATCAAGAATAGACATTTTATTCACAATTTTCACCTGGTATTCCCTCTGACCAGCAACATGGGTTTCAAATTTCCCAACAGCCACAGCTAAAGAATCGGCCACCAAATTTTCATGTCTGGGAATCACCTGAATTGTGTGCTTTGTAAAAAAGTTACCATACATATCCCATACTTCATTCCTATAAGCCCTCATCTGGGGATGCTTGGTTTGATAGCTATCATTTACTTGATTTATCACCAACTCTGAATCTCCTAAGACCTTTATTCTTTGAGCTCCCAAATATTTCAAAGCATGCAATCCCAGTAACAAAGCTTCATATTTTGCTACATTATTGGTGCATTCAAATGTTAATTTATATGATAAGGCTTTGAAATCCCGAATAGGAGAAATTATATACACACTGGCTCCAGTACCTATTTTTGCAGCAGACCCGTCAAAATACATAATCCACTGGCCTTCCCTTTTTTGTTTCATCTCCAAAGCATCCTGTTCCGTCACTTCCTTTTCCTTGTCTTCCTCAGACTTGCACGATGCTTTTTCTAAATCATGTGGGACAACATCGTTACAGAAAATAGAAGACCCCAAATTAGTATCAACAACATATATGTGATGAATTTCAGGTTTATCTTGACTGCTTACTACATAAGGAGTTCTTTTTTCACTATATAACCTTCTGCTCCCATATCATACATGAATTGTAGCATATGACATATCCATCTGTAAACTACCTTTCAACTTGGAAGTCCAATATCTTGACAACAATACCCCAAACTTAGGTGGAATATCCGCCACTACTACGTCCATGATTATAGTTTTAGATGGCAATTTATTCAGACTTACTACCATGTCTTTGATCAAACCAAGGCATTTTACTCTTTTAGAATCAAACGAATACAAATATTTATAGGGTCTTGTTACTTCCAATCCCAAACTTTCAACCACCCCCTTCGGCATTAAATTATGTGATGCTCCTGAGTCTAACATAGCATTATGGAACACCTTATCATGCACATTCAGACTCAAATAAAAAGGAGGGACTTCTTCACTTTCTAAATTTTCAATCTTTGACCCAAATGAAATAACAGGATTATCATCATTCAACTCTAAAATATCAGATTGCAATTCCCCTTGACCTTTGACCATTTTTGTTATAATATCTCTATATTCATTGTTTCTCAACAATTCATTAAACGGAACAGAAATTTTTAACTTTGAAAGTTCATTTTGCAAATTAAAACCAGAACCAACCCTTTCTACATCAATTGGGGCCATTTACTTTATTCTTCTGTCTCTTTGTATCTCGTTTTCAGCTTCTTTATTTATAAGAGACTCTTTTTGTACTTCTTTTCCCTTTTCTACATTTAGGGAACTCGTGGAGGGTTGATTCGGATTTTCCTTCCCCTTATTTATAAAAACTTCCATGTTTCTCAATCTGATTTTCCTCTGCACATCATCCATAGCATGTAAATAACCCCTTTGTTATTGCTCTGTCTCCCTCTCAAATTCTTCATTTCCGCTTTCCTGTTCAAACATGTTATGATCTTCTTCAGTAAGATATACCTCTGAATCCAGCTCTCCAAAAAGATGAATTTCATTTTCAGTAGGATCCTCTTCATCAGCAATATAATTCGGTCAAATTTGCTGTTCTTCCTGATTTCTTGGGTTTCTTATATCTCTCTACCTATTTTGTGGAAGAACAGGAGGATTTGGTCTTCTAAAATTTGGGTTCCTGATTTGAGGGTTAGCTTTTTCTCTGTTGAACCCCCTATTGTCCATAGTTAATCTGTCCATCATTTTTTCCATCGTTTTCAACATCATCTCAAATTTGACATCATTAGTAGAAGAAGACGCAAAAGGAAAATTTTCATCCTTTTTCCTTCTATCAAGATCTCTATGCTTCATTTTTCCACTTGCCATCATATTTGCTTCTACTTCCAAAGCATCTGTAAACATTGTAGCAAGGGTTGCCGATTTCCTTTCTCTTAATGAGAATGCAAAATCATTGTCAAAGGCTCCAGCATAATGTAACTTGGCAGCGGCCATAGAAGGTTTTATATCTTCCAGAATGGAATTATAAACCCTCATGAACCTGCTGGAGAATTCATGGATAGATTTGAAACCTTCTTTTTTGAGACTGTTATACTGAGACAAGAGCTGTAAAGGATTATGTTTATCATCCCACCTATCTAGAAATGCATTCTGGAAGGCCTGAAAATTCATTATGGATCCATCTGGAAAATAGTTAAACCATTTCTTTGCCTCACCTGACAAATTTTGAGCAAACAACCGCATTTTGACATCTGGATAATCAACTTCTTCTAAATCAACGAAATCTTCAAACTTGGCAACATGTTGTTTTGCAGTTACATCGCCTTTTCCATCAAATAAATAAATTCTTTGGGAATAATTCTAAGGAAGGTCATGTAATAAAGTAGGTAAGCGCAAGGGAGCAAATTTGGCTGCCATGGGTCTAGGTGGGTTCGAGGAAACTGAAGATTTTTTAGTATTTTGAACAACAAAGGTTTCGGCTTTTGTAGTCTGTTGTAAATCTCTCCAGAGGGAATCTAACAAATAAGACTCTAATTTGTGAGAATTAAACTCAGTATTCTTAAGATCTGACTCAGATTTGGTTTTCAATAAACTTTTTCCAACGCTAACTTCCCATTTTGGATCAATAGGGGAATCTTGAGAAGATGATACACCAAACAAAGGAAAACCTATCTTTTCTTTATCTTTTCTCTTAAATAACTTTTCTGGATCTTCCAAACTTTTCAAGACTTTGGTATCAGAGTTACCTCGTGTGTTTCTTCTCGAAGCCAGAATGACTCCTTAGTTTCTGAAAAAGTTTTACAATGGAGTCGCCAGGGCAAATATACAACCTTTTTACTGGTAAAAATTCCTATTTGCCCATAGAAATCTTCTTCAACTTTGTCGTTTTCCCCAGGGCAGATGTGCACTTTCATTCCCCGGCAACGGCACCAGTTTGTTAACACTCAGAATGTACCCAGGTTGTAAAAGATAGATTCCAAGGTAACAGCAAAACCACTTTTAGAAAGAAATTGGCTTTCCTTTCTAGAGAGGTATCTCTCAGATACTGATTTAACAAGACCAGATATGAATCAACACTCGAAAATTGTATAAATGGTTGAAACAATACACATAACCATTGGGCAATGGGGTCACATATACATAAAGATATCACAAAGACACATGCATAAGATTTTTATCAAAGGAAAGATAACCATTCCATCACAGTCATTCATTTAGGTCAGGTGAGACATAAGAGACAATGAACAACCCATTAATATAGAGCATCAAAGACGAATTCTATATTAACTTTAGTGGAAAATGTATAAAATATCTGAAACGACGATCAAAGCATAAACACTATGAATTCCAATCATTCAACATTGTGTTTTCAGATATGAAGAAAAACAGAATGAAGTGTTACACTGGAAAAAACAATCATGGAAAGAGGAGCAATGTTGGGGCATGCACCCTAACGGTCCTTAATTTGGGTAGCTCCGCGGAGTTACGGGAGTTGTAAGCGGAGCTATAACTCAAAATAGTCTTAGGGGTGTCGAGGTTGAGTAAAAACCTTTTTTTGTAATAAACCCATGGTTTAAATCCATGGTTTAGGGTTTGAAGTGCCCATGGTTTAAGTCCATGGTTTTGTAATAAGTGCACTATAAATAAGCACTCTTGTAACAAAATTAGGTTGGGCTTTTGATGTAAGATGAATTGATGCGAAGCTAAGGCTATTTTGTAAGAGAAGGTTAAGTCCCAGCTGTGTGCATGGATGACCTCTGCAGTTGTGTGCACAGAGGGTTTTTTGGGTGATTAAGGAAATCTGCAGCTATGTGCACAGAGGCCTATAGCTGTGTGCGCAGCTTTAAGGACTCGAAAGGATCTGCAGCTGAGTGCGCAGATCAGAACTGTGATTTTAGTAAAGAGTTGAATAAAACACAGTTCTGTGGACGTAACCCCTACACTGGGGGTGAACCACGTTATATTTGGTGTTGTGGTTCTTTGTGTTGTTTCTGTTATGTCTTTCATGCATTGATAATCATATATCTGATAAATAATATCACTGCTAACTAAAATAACTTCGCTGTGAATTCCCAGTAAAGGGTTATGTAAGTCACTGTCTATTTATTTAGCTATGAAGTTATATATGTGAATGTTGAATCTCTGTGTATATGAATATAAGTTGTTAGAGGATAAGCTACAGTAATATCCCTCTTCTTCTTGTAGAAACCTGATTCTGCGGCATCCCATAGCTGTTTCGGGTGAGACTGCAATCTACTCCCAGATTGTTGCCGAAAGGGCCAACACTGTGGGTCTTTTGTTGGTGCGAAGTTAATGGTATAAAGCCTGGGTCTGCCCTATATCCCAACAAATTGGTTCCATTGTCGGGTGAACTCAGTATCTGATCAAGAGGGTTTTACATTGTACCTCAAGGGATATGTTCTGGAGACCCTCTGTGAAAGAAATCGGTGATTGGCTGATGAGACTTATTTGAAATTCGCTGAGCAAGAGAACAAAGATCTGCGTCGTAGTGCAAACGACTTTTTACAAAGGTATGTTTTTTGTGATGTTTATGAAGTTTTCTTTGATAGTATCCACATAGAGTTGCACCAATGGTTATCCAGGTTAACAGAGAGAAGGACGAACTACCAAGAACGTCAATTTCCTGATTGGACCCCCGCAAGAATTAATATACTGAAAATGGTGAACAACAAGATATCCCGCGCTGTTGATTTTTGGACCTCAAAGCATTTGTGACAGAGTTCGCCATCGACACGAGTAATTCCTTTAGTGAAGTAGAGCGACAGTTTTTCAAAGGACCAAGGGGTAAGTTTTTGAATTCATTTTGTTTGAGAATTGAAATGCTATTAGTTGAAAAAGGTATATTGCTAATTGAATCAGACTGTTAGATTTAGTATTACTAACCTATGTTTTCAAGTACCTTCGATGAGCAAAGCGGTTTTCTATGAAGTGGGAAAAGGTACAAGAGAGATTTTAGATCCTATTCCCAAGGTCAGCATACCGAGTATTCCCCTGTAAATCCCGCAGAGTCAGAACCCAAAGAAACCCCTTCTATTGGAAACCCTCATGTAACCCCGCAGCAAAGACCTATTAGCCCTGAGAACCCGTCGCAGTCTGAGATTCACCCTAGCCCAAGTTTTCTAGTCACAGGTTAGTCTACCCCAGTAAGTTCCCCCCCGCCTACTTCCAGTCCCCCTCCAACCCCCCATAGATCCACTATGGCCCACTTGCATGATGACATTAAGCTACCTGTTGTTACGGAGAGAAATTCCTATGGCTTGGGGTACCACAACAGATAGCTAGACTCCAGAAATCAATCTTTCCCAATATGTAATAGAAATAAAATGTCTAACACTAAAGGATCGAAACTCGTACCTTATTCCGGACGGTTGAAGTAGATCCCCATTGAGATTTCCAATCTTTATCTTGAATTGATAGAATAATTCCTCAACAACAAGTAAACAATACAAGCATACTATATATCATGGTGTTAGATCTATTCTATCATATATAATCAATAATGTAAAAGCATTTGACATATTCCAATGGATACAATATTTATTCAAATACACATTACTGGACAGGAAAAGATATTTCTATTAATATGAATCAGATATTACAAGATAGAAACAACCTTTGACGGCATGTTTGCGAACCGGAGAAACTGAATCCCCCACTTGGGCCTCCACCACCTCAATCCTCCATCACTCAGATAGCAAGCTCACTAGCAAAAGGCAAGCTTGGGAAGAACACAACAGTGCACCAAGGGACAAAGGGATGCAGACTCAAGCATAAGTTCTGGCAACAATGGACTATAGTTTCATTACTCTCAATTCTCTCTTATGCTTTCAATGTCTCAAAGGATTCCTTATATAGCTTTTCAAAGGGATATTGAAAGGTTGAATCCGTGCGATCTCAAGGCATATGGAAGGCCAGGAGTCATATGAGTCGGATCCAAGTCAAGGAAAACTCCAAAAGGATTTGGATTATGCACACATCCCGATGTACGCGACTATAGGGGTCATATCCGTGTATGTACATGGTTATTGGGGTAAAAGCCGTGTATATCACTTTTCTTATGTTTTTAGGGATGATCAAGGACACATCAAAAGACAAAAAGTGGTCCATAGGGGCTAATGAGTCTGCAGCGGGACAGGGGAAGGCCATACAATGTGTGATTCACCTAGTGTGGTGAAATACGCTATAACAGATGCCCCCTAATGTATGAGATCAGAGGGGTTATACGATGGCCGAAATACATTATAAGTCCATCCCAGAAGTGGAGTCATGAAGGTACCCAAATGGAAGACCAGCCACCTAATCAGCATAATACGATAATACAAATCTGCATATAACTGCGAATACATATAGCAGTCCCGGATACATAAGAGTACAATGGCCATGAATAGGCATGAAACATGATAACATAGATGTGGTCATCGCCACATACAATATACATAGATCAGAATCTCCATGATGAAGATATACAAAGGACCATGATCTCCACAAAGGCTGAAGATATATAATAGATCAAGATCTCCATAGTGGCTGGAAATGTCTGACATATACTGGAACAAGTCACGAGAGCTGAAATCTCATGAACACTGGCATGATCAAGGAGGTAGCATATAATGGATGCCACCAATCTGGAAGGTCTTATACACACACCGCTACGAGTACATCTCCTACTATGCGAATAGAGGTGTTGAGGTCAAACATAGTAGTCCATCGTCTGATTACCGGTCATTGATGTATACCGTTAACAGACGCGAGATCATCCACCGATAATGAAAATGGGAATCAAGGTACAAGAGTGCAAACTAACAAGTGTGAATAAATGTGTTGAGGTCGAACACTTGAGATAATCCATCGATTAGGGGACATTGATGTATTCCCAAAACTGTCGATGGCGAGAGAACCTACCACTGATGACTGCAAGTCTCAAGGCACTCAAAATGACTCTAGACTCCAATCCCAGAATAAATGATCTGAAGTCGATGGGATGAAATCCGCTGGAAGGAGGGAATTAGGGCATCCCCCATCATCCAACATGAGGTACTCAGCAAGGCTGTATTATGTGGAAGGACTCGATCATAAGGTGCATGAACCAGTAACTGTACCGGGAATGGCCGACATGCAAAGTCAAGATAACTGAGGAATGGCCGACTCAGGTTTCAACTTCCTTCAAACAAGAGCATAACGACGTATGGTGACTCAATGAAGGTAGCATAGACTCGATATACAAACTGGGACATCTCTATGACGCAGGAGGCATCAATAGAGGCTCCATAGGGGCTGGAAGCTTAACCAGTTAGTGGAGATAAACTTAGATAAACGAGTACAGCTCCTAAAGTCAAACTATAACCCAACCAATGGATGTGATATACAGTGCTCTGTTCGAAGGTGACACGACTTGACAGCTGCCAAAGATAATATCTTTCCTTGTCCGGATTTTTGGTTTTTTGATTTTTTTGGACTTTTTTAGTTATTTGAAAAGCTTGAAAACAGAATAAACTAGCTTTATAGTTACAAACTAGGAGGAGACGAGTGTCATTTTAGGGAAAACAAACTAGTTCCAAGCAGTGGAACATACCTATGCTCAATGCAAGGATACATGTGTAGGATATCGACACTCGGGGGAAAATCCCCTCCTGGTAAAAAGGGAATCAAGCTGCGAAGGATATAAATAAAGGCTCTGCATGGCTAGACATGAGACAAGATTGGGCTATATGGCTAAAACGCAATGTCAGGGAAGCTGGCATAAAGCTCAATAAGACAGGCAAAGTTCATGATAATGCATCCACAACTTGATACAGGGGAGTCTGGGGGATCATGGCCAGCATAAGATCAAGAGGAGTATGAGGCTCTTGCGAAATGTCATGGCAATACTATACAACGGACTCCCACACCCTAAAGGGAGAAACATCGGCATGTGCACCAAATGCAAATAAGGCGCTAACTAGGGTACCCATGTAAGGTGAGGCTCTACCACTCATATCATGCCACTTCTAGAGCAGCAAGAAGGTTCCGTGACATAATAGAGTGGGTTCGTACCTAAGGATGTAGTGACATGGACATAAGGTCATGCAAAATGAAAACAGTGGTGGACTTAACCTATATGCCAGTGTAGATGTTATACCTGAGATGGGCATGAATGGGTCAATCCAAAGGCTGAAACGACACTGCAAACGGTCTTGTACATCACAGATTATGTCAGAAACGGTCCAAAACGGTTAGAAACTGTCAAAACTATAGGAAAGGGGGTAAAAATTTTCAAATATTTGAAATTTTTTCTATAAATAGTAAAAAATAGAAATCATTTGAAACTTTTACCCATTGGAGCTCTGATTTTCAACTGCAAATTCCAGGAGATCCAGCCAGCGGAATTCACAACCGTTTCTTCCAGGTAGTTACTCATGCTCTCAGCTTGCATTTCAATACAATTTTTACAAGTTTTCATGGTCAAATGAGGTTATTAAGGCCAATTCTACATGAGCATTGTGGCCCATGCGGGTATCGAAGCTTTTTCTATGTATAGGGCTGGCTATACACTGAAAAGGGGCTAGAAACCGCGTACATATGCAGCTGTTTGTAAAACAGTCGCGTATGACGCCACGCAAGTGGATTTACAAGAATCTAATGGACATTTGGTCAACTTTCATGCAGGATGGTGCTAGAATGGCGAGAACGTGAGCATGGTGAAGTAGAGGAGGCAGTAAGGGCCAACATAAGGGCTCAACAAGTACTACATGCATGCGGACTCTATAAGTTTTGGTGCCTAGGTGGCTTGAGGGCCAAACCAGGACTGCTACAGATGCTGGTAGACTATTGGGATCCAGAGTCAGAGTCCTTCTGGATAGACGGTATGTCCCTCACCATTGAGGTGGAGGATATCTACTTTATCATAGGTCTATCTAGACGAGGGGAAATGGTGAACCTTCGTTCCCGAGGTGGGCCAGGTCATGGGATTACTATCGATGAGTACATAGCTGTGTACTGCTACCCAGATACTGAGAAGGTAGGGAGTCAAGTTCCCACCAACGCTATACAGGTGCTAGGCCTAAAGGCCATACTACTGACGTTGGGCAAGATAGCAGGCTTAGCATCACTCCATCAGGCCTCTCGGCTACTGATGTTCTATGCGGTGGAGTGTCTGAGACCGACCATCTATGACTGGAGTACTTCACTATTGAGCAACATGAAACATCAGCTCAGTGAGTGTAAAGCAGGTAGGATACGGAACTTTGGGTTCAGCAGTATTTTGAGCACGTTTTTCTTTGAGCGTGTTCCAGGATTGAGCCCTAGAGTGGATGTTCCTCTCCACGGGGTTCGAGATCCCGCCCAACGATGTTGGGCAGACATGATGCACAGACTGGGGGGTGGTAGGGTGGCCAACCCTTATCCAGCTGACTTTTTTCCATGGTGGTGATGACAGATTGTTGCCATAGATGACTACCCTTATGCAGGGATAGATTTCCGGGGGGATCCGGACATGCCATTGCCACCAGGATCAGCATATGGAGACATAGGTAACGAATCTCGACACTCACTCTTTTTTTTTTTTAAAATTTTTGAAGTATTTAATTTTTTTGTGTTTTCTTGATTATATGGAATCAAAAAGACATGTTTTTAGGTGACAATACATAATGACATCTACCATTCATTTGCAGATGTGGGACCATGGTGACCAGAGGGCTTCCCATGTCATAGAGGGAGGGGAAGAGGAGACGATATCACCGGTGTGGATGCGGAGTGAACGCTCCAAAACATCCATACCAACTTCGTGTGACTGACTCATAGAGTTCCCATGGTGCAAGTCGAGGACTTGCTTGAGGCTATGCAGAGACAGGTGGTGGGGGTTCCACGCACACGAGTGCGTTTATTTCGGCGGCTAGCTAGAGCCGTAGTGACATATCATGATCACAACCCTCCTCCACCTCCACAGGACTAGACACCTGGGAGTGGACCTATTTTGTACTACCATGTATATGATGGTGTCTTTCAAAGCCCCAATTTTGTATTATGACACTATGTATTACCACATTTTTGATATATAAAATTTTTATGGTGATCGGTTTATTTATTTACATGTGTAAAAATTGCATTTATGATTAATTTATAATTAATGAAACAAATTCCAATTTAACACGTAGTTAGCATATGAGTTAGCAACTTGATTATAATTTCTTGGAATGTGTGTATATGTTATACTCTCAAATTGTCGTTCTAACAATCTCACACGTAAGAACCTCCTCAATAACGTCGGATCTCTAACATGGTACAAACCATTGAGTTGTGACACTACTAACTCTGAATCAAGACGTACCTCAAGAGATAGAACACCATGCGAAATGGCATCCCGTAGAAGCTCAATAAAGGCACTATATTCAGCAACATTGTTCGAAGATGGCCATAGACATACACCTCCTGAAGACAGTACTTGACCCATAGGAGTATAAATCACCCAGGAAGCTGAGGCTGAGTGTTGAGTGTGATGGCTTGCACCATCCACGAATCCTATGTAGGTGGAAGATTCCATTGACATCTGCCACAAGAAACGGAAACTAATCACAAACCCGATCACGATAAACAAGACCTAACTATGCAAAAAAGTTGTACAATAATATACAACAAGCAACCTTGGCTAAAGATCATGCATAGTATTTTTTGAGATAGAGCCCATTTCTAGGCTCCACCAAGGCTGTCCCTTCGTAATCCACTAACTCATAGGCACCCTTCTCTAATACACACTTGACCACGTAAGGATCATGCCACATAGGATTGAACTTCCATGCCCCTAAGGGTTCTTTCGATTGATCCCATAAAAGGACCAAGTCTCCCTCACTAAACACTCTTGGACGGACAGACTTATTGTATTGGGCCTTTACGCGACGTTTATTAACCTCTAGAGTCACCAAGGAATCTCTACGCTGCTCATCAAGTTTCTCAAGGTGAACCAAATGCTCCTCCAAAGGCGAAGTGTCTGGTAAGAGTTCCACGGATAACTTCAACGAAGGAATCTCGCATTCAACCGGCAATATCGACTCCACTCCATGTATAAGCTGATATGGGGAAAAACCAGTGGCAGTCTTAACCGCGGTTCGATATGCCCACAAAGCAGGGTATAACATAATATGCCAATTCATCTTGCTTTGTGCGATGGTTCGTTGGAGA
>LPNX011014803.1:230630-266427 GCA_001517045.1 Pseudotsuga menziesii
ATTCACTTACCAACTCCTTGGCCTCGCTCGGAAAATCCGATATGAGCTCTGCAAAGATTAAAGATTTCTTCGATTTTGCTGAAACAAATTCGAGATCAAACTCTTGCAGGATGACAATCCATTTATTATACTTTCCCCCAATCATCCTATGTGTGAGGATGAACTGAAATGGATTGACATGGGCCACAACCAAGGTATGGCGAAGGAGAATATAATGTCTCAAACGCTGCACTGCATGTACGGTAGCTAAGGAAAGCTTCTCAACATGAGAATACCGAATCTTTGCATCAATAAGGTTTCGGCTCAGATAATATATGACATGCTCTTGGAGCTCCTCATCCTCTTGAACCAAAACCATACCAATCGTCTATAAAGACACGGCCACATATAATAGGAAATCATAGCTATAATCTGGAGGACTAATCACCGGGGCCGATGCTAGGGCTCGCTTAAGTGCATCGAAGGACTCCTGGGCTCGCTCATCCCATTCAAAGGGAGTATCCTTCTTCAGGAGATGCATGAAACCTCTAGTCAAATTGGAAAAGTTGACAACAAATATCCGTAAGAAGTTTGCCATGCCTTGCAAGCACTGAAGATGATGAATATTTCTCGGGGGAGACAACTGAAGTATTGCCTCAACCTTCAAAGGGTCGACTCTTATACCCTCTTTCGAAACGATGAATCCTAACAAATGACCTGACTTCACGCAAAAGATGCACTTAGGAGGGTTTAATCTAATAGCATAGTGCTGGTATCTTTCGAACACCAATATCAAGTGATAAGAATGATGCATCCTCATGCGAGAATGAGCAGTGAGGTCATCCAAAAATACTTCAATAATAGACTTGAGATCATGGAAGATCAAGGTCATCACCCGCTGAAATGTAGCTCCTGCATTTTTAAGGCCGAAAGGCATTTTCCAATACGCAAATGTTCCCCAAGGACAAATAAATGCAGTCTTGTGTTGGTCCTCGGGTTTAATTTGGATCTGATTATACCCAAAAAAGCCATCCATAAAGGAGAACACCTCGCCACCCGCACACTCATCCAAAATCTGATCTATAAACGGTGTGGGGAATTTATCCTTAGGACAGGCACGATTTAAATCGTAGAAATCAGTGCATATACGGATTGGTCCCTGCTTCTTATCCACTGGAATGGGATTTGAAACCCACTCCATCAAGGGAACGGGATAGATAAAACCCACTTTCTATAGCTTCTCTATCTCTGCCTTTATGGTGGGTGCTTTCCTAGGATTCACCACGCGTAAACGCTGTCAAACAGGCTTAGCATTGGGGCAAGTATTAATCTCATGTTCGACAATCCAAGGGTCAATCCCTGGCATCTCATCGTAAGACCAAGCAAAAATATCATAGAATTCCTTGAATATCTCGATATACTCCAGAATCTCATCTTGGGAACAATCTGCCCCAATGTAGACATTCTCAATTGTACCAGGATTGCGAGAAATGTTGATAGGAATAGTTGACGATATGTTCACCATGTTTCCATCAGCCATCGGACCAGGACAACTTAATGGAACCATAGGTATACCAACTTTCTGACTAAGAATCTCCCTATAATCCTCATGCTCCAAACGGTCAAGCTCTGGAAGGAAGTACGATCTATGATGAAGTTCCTCCCATGGTAGCTCAACTCCCACATGGCCTCGATAATCGCTTTATCTGAAGGGAAAACCATATCAAGGTAGTCATGGGCATGAGAAGACTATACTGCCCATGCCGGTAGCACATAGGGGTCTTCCTCCTCCGTCCGCGAAGAGGAAGAACAAGGCTCTGCAGCAGACTGGAGATTAGCTTGGTAAGCTATCATCACTGCAAGCAACAACACACTCATCTCGATGGCCTCACTTGAAGGACTCGGTGAAGGAAGAATCCAAGGATCTCCCATATGACTTGCCGGCTGGGAATGTTCAACTTTCAGAATCGAAGCTCCTGAAGATGCAGTAATAGGAAGATTTTTGAATGCCATTTGATCAATCGTTACAATATTCCCGTTATGTGGAAAGCATACAACGTGAAACACGAAAGATGCAACGGCTTGCATACTATACATCCAGTTCCTTTCCAGTAAGAGATTGTAGTCAAGGGGTGCATCAACCACCTCAACCTCTATCGCAACGGTCTTCCCTCCCAAACATACCTTAAGGGAAGGAAGGATACCGTGCGGCCTAAATGATCTCCCATCAAAAGCAGTTAACATGGTCGTAGACTTTGACAACTCAGGAGAACCGAGACCCTTCCAACAAGACAAAGACATCATAGAAGCAGCAGCGCCTTCATCAATCACAGTACGCTTGACGGTCATATTAAGACATTCCAGATGCACCAAAAGGGACACATAGTAGGGAAAGTGAGGCTGATGTCCTGCGGTTTAAAATTTGATCACTGAGGAAGAATCATCACCATTCACACCAAGAGCGGAAAGCAAAGCCTTCCTTTGCGATGGACAACTCTGAAGCACTTCCAATGCAGACATCGCACAAGGAGTATGGCCCAAGTCCTCGACAATTGAATAATTCTGGGCGGCTTGGGCATTTGGGTTATGCCCCGAACGCTTAAGTACCCCCTTAGGAATGCGAGGTGCAGCCTCAGGTTTATCTGCAGGTTTCTCAATGCGCAAAGGGGTTCCTGGTGGATCAGGTTCTTTTCCTGGGTTGGGTTGTGACGAAGTATAATCTTTCGCACACATCACAACTTTCGCGGCATGGACCATATTAATGCACCCACGACCACTAGTCTCAGTTGGATCATCATCACTAGATTGATCATGGGACTTCAAGTTCATATTCTGGTTATGCGGTAAAGGGTTCGTTAACACAGCTGGGCCCTGTGCTATGAACTTCGAAGCTTCATCCATTCTGGGGCACAAGTAAGTGAGGTGATCGTCCTTACATAGCTTGCAAGGAAACTTAACTTTATGTTTATTCTGCTTGTCCCCCCCAACATTTTTACCGTTCTTGTCATTATTGTTGGAATTCTCGTTCTTATACCCACCCTTTTTATTATTATTGTTTTTACCCTTTTTTCTATTCCATCCGGGTTGCGGGTTACCCTTCTGGTCGGACGATTGCACAGCAAGTACATTCACCGTTTGGGCAGGCTGAGACGAAGTCGTAGCTTGTCCTAAGGCAGATGGGTTGATTGACAACTGAGCAACTTGTTTCACAACCGAATCTGCAGGTTTTTTACTTACACAACCCACAATGCCGTCGGCATGTGGTCCAGGTTTGACCTTGGGATCGAAACTAGAATGAGGAGCATTGGGTATAATCTCATATAACAAACCAGACTGAGCATAGATCAAGTCTAGTTCCTGTGCCCTAAAGATGGCTTGTTCCTCATTCTGTACTTTGGATGTGGAAACATCCTTCACTATATATGGCAATAAATATTTGAGGAACCACTCAAGGATGAACTCCGGCGGTATAAAGGCTTTAATTAATCTCTTCCATCTACGCCACTCCTGAATATGATTAGAAATATGGGTGGCTTTATCTTGCCGAAATGTCGACAAGAGTTCAGTACCAACATCATATCACACTGGTAGCTGGAAGTGATTAAGGAAAGTCATCGCAAGGTCGTCGAACAAAGTAAAGGCACCCCTAGGTAACTCTATATACCATTTCACCGCAGGCCCTGTGAGGGTGCGTTGAAATAGTCTCAAACGGAATGAGTCCTGATGCAATGAATTGGAGGAGCACCATAGGTGGAATGTCATAACGTGTTCGCTAGGATCCTCTCCTGGTTTGCCTTCGAACTTAGGTATGTCCAAAGGAAGCTTGGTAGGGACAGCCGGCCAAGCCGGGTCATGAGCCACAGGATCGTTCGTAAGTCTCTATAAGTCAGGTAGATTGAGTGTCGCGAGGAAAGGGAGCCTAGGATGATGAGGCCTATGGACCGCTCCCTGGTTCATATAGGATTTATTACCACCATGATGTTGGCCATAGTGACCTCTTCCTGTATGACCCGTATAGGGTGGTGTAAAAGCACCATAATGAGGTGGACCTTGACTAGTAGGAGCTACAAATCCATAATTAGGAGAGTAAGCAGGTTGTGAATACCCACCTCCATAAGGTGGAGAAACCTGTCCATACTGCATCCCATAATAGGGTCCATAGGTCATCGGTTGCGATGCCCCATGAGACACTCCATAGGTAGGGATATACATTCCGGTAGTAGGAATATACATACCAGAAGTAGGGATATATGTCATGGAAGTAGCAATCTGACCTCTAGAAACATGAACATAACCTCCTGAAACCACGAGTGGTATGTAGGCTTGAGACACAATTGGTCTAGTAATCGCAATACGAATCTGACTCGTAGGTACGTGGCGACTCGAAGGACCATGTGAGTAAGGTGGATGGTTTACATTTGAAGAACTTGGAAGCGAGGACGATGAAATATCTGTAAGAAGATATGTGCTAGTGCCTATCGTTACTCGTTTAGGACCTGGTATCCCTATCGGATCACTAACTCTAGACCTAGGAGGTATGTAAGATGTAGCTTACCCCACTGGAATGGAAGGTGCAATGTGACTAGTACTCCCAAACCTCTCTGCAAGGTAAGGCATGGGATTTCCCCCAGGCATAGTGCTAGGCTCAAAGTCGAATTCAACATGAAATGTCAAATCATGCATAGGAAAACTAGTCATGGCATAACTACCATAGCTAGTCCTAGGAGGGTCAAAGTGAGTCTCAGCATCATCCGGCATTCCATACTGGTAATGTGTCAATGGGGAATCAGCCCTAGGGAGAGTAGGTCTATCATGCAAAGATCCTATCTGGGAAATCACGGGACCGAACTCAGCTAGCTCAGGTGAAGGATCGTACGTAGGAGTAAGTTCCCCATCGTTAATACGAATGGGAGGAGGTGGCTCAGGAATAGTCTCTGAATGATCCTCCATGGTGTGTGAATCAGTGTGTGACATAGTCCGCCTGGATAGTCTAGGCCCCTCTCCCAAAGGAGGAGGAGAAGTGGAAGGCGGAACTCCTGCTAACCGACGAGAATGGCGCGGAACCACACTCGAATCCACAATGACTCAACAAAAAGAAAAGACTCTCTATTTACATAAACCCTAGGCCAACTAGCATGCATAGAGCAATCACTAATAAAATCTAAAGCCAAATGCAAGCAAACAAGGGCTGGATAAGTGAGCTCCCGAATGTGGCTAGTATGTCTCGCCTAGGAGAGGCTTGAGAGGCCCTTGTCACCACAAGCAGAGGTACGTAACCAATTATTGTGGCCCTCAGCTTCAACGTGTAAAGCGACTGTGCTGTCTGACCCCAACCTGGCCGGGACACATGCAGAATAACCTCTACAAGTACCCCCTCGATATCCTAGGTAAGGTCACTAAGGTCACCTCAATATAATCAAAGCTCAGGCGGACAGTCGCAGGTGGGATTGACCGTATGGGCAGGGTAGCAAAGCCTGAAACTCTCAAAAGAGCCCCCAGATACGAATACAATCCTGGCTATATCGTCGGTGCTACACAGTTACCAACCAGAGGTTATCCCAATCAACAACCGCTCACACTGCCTCATGCTTAACTCCCTTTTGAGAGGAGGATCTTGAGAACGCTGGTTATATCAAGGATTTCACACACTCCTTGGACATACACCTAGTTGTTGTTGTTTAGTGATCTTGGAGAATTAACTTACAATGAACTATTCCAAGATCCTAAAACCTAAGCTTGTTGGTGCACCCTAGAAAAGAAAAGAGTGTAATTCATTTTAATTAGCATTGATTTTAGTTGGATTTATTACGCAAAAATAGGATATGGTCGTGCAACTGATGGTGTTATGACACAATAAGAAGCAAAATGCACACCTAACAATCAATGCAAATGCATTGTGTCCATGAAAACATGGTATGCGTACTACGTGTAATGCACAATTTCTTCTTCAAATGCTGAATGAAAATTTCCCTATATGAAGTCCTAACTATTACTCCAAAGCAAATCTAGATCTAGTGCAAGTACAATGCAAAGTGCAAAATGCAATGCATGATGATAAGCAAATGTTTTTGGATTTTTTGAAAATAAAGAGATACAAAAAGCAAAAGAATGATTCTACCCCCCCTAGACTCTACAAGCACACATAAACAACATTCTAGCAAAGCACTAAGGCAAAAGGACTCTAATGCACTAATCTCAAACAAAAAATCAAAGATGCCATGACAAGAACTTTCCTAAAAGAAAAAATTTAGGCTAAAAGCAAACATTTCTGGTCAGAAATAGAGGTGTTAACAGACTCAGGCAGTGCCAAAGGAGACTCAACAGCTAATAGAATTCACCCAGCAATCCACTATATTCCATAAAAGGTAAAAAACCAGGGTATACGCGACTGTGTGTAGTAAACCCACGTGTATGCACGAAAATCCCAGAGGAAACCACGTGTATATGCGACTGTAAATGATAAACCCGCGTACAGGAAGAAAAATATGCACAAATCCAAGGCAAACAGACAGGCTGAGACTAACTTCACACCAATCAAGCTCTACCAGGCATACATGCCCCCATACCCGACACAGAAACAAGAGAGAGAGAGCAATTCAAATACATTGAATGCCAAGAAATCAACCCCCAAAGGACAATTACTAGGAACTCCCCAGCAGAGTCGCCAATTCTGTTACGGAGAGAAATTCCTATGGCTTGGGGTACCACAACAAACAACTAGACTCCAGAAATCAATCTTTCCCAATATGTAATAGAAATAAAATGTCTAACACTAAAGCATCGAACCTCGTACCTTATTCCGGACGGTTGAAGTAGATCCCCGTTGAGCTTTCCAATCTTTAGCTTGAATTGATAGAATACTTCCTCAACAACAAGTAAACAATACAAGCATACTATATATCATGGTGTTAGATCTATTCTAGCATATATAATCAATAATGTAAAATCATTTGACATATTCCAATGGATACAATATTTATTCAAATACACATTACTGGACAGGAAAAGATATTTCTATTAATATGAATCAGAGATTACAAGATAGAAACAACCTCTGACGGAACGTCTGCGAACCAGAGAAACTGAATCCCCCACTTGGGCCTCCACCACCTCAATCCTCCATCACTCAGATAGCAAGATCACTAGCAAAAGGTAAGCTTGGGAAGAACACAACAGTGCTCCAAGGGACAAAGGGATGCAGACTCAAGCATAAGTTCTGGCAACAATGGACTATAGTTTCGTTACTCTCAATTCTCTCTTATGCTTTCAATGTCTCAAAGGATTCCTTATATATCTTTTCAAAGGGATATTGAAAGGTCAAATCCATGCGATCTCAAGGAATATGGAAGGCCAGGAGTCATATGAGTCGGATCCAAGTCAAGGAAAACTCCAAAAGGATTTGGATTATGCACACATCCTGATGTACACGACTATAGGGGTCATATCCGCGTATGTACGCGGTTATTGGGGTAAAAGCCACGTATATCACTTTTCTTATGTGTTTAGGGATGATCAAGGACACATCAAAAGACAAAAAGTGGTCCATAGGGGCTAATGAGTCTGCAGTGGGACAGGGGAAGGCCATACAATGTGTGATTCACCTAGTGTGGTGAAATCCGCTATAACACCTGTCTTTAAAGGAACAGGATCAGAGGATCCAGAACAGTTCTGGTTTTTATGTGAAGCAGTGTGGACTGCTAAGACCATTACAGATCATGATACAAAAAGAGCGCAGCTGGTTACTTCATTCAGAGACTGTGCTCTGACTTGGTTCATGAATTTTTCCAGCACTCAGAACCATGCATTGGCTGATATAAAAGTAGCAATGATAAAGGAATTTAAGAAGAAAAAATCAGAGTCGCAGTGTATCACTGAATTGAAAGAGATTCAGCAGAGACGCGGCAAATCAGTGTGGGATTTTGATCAACGCTTCAAAGTTCTGCTAGACCAAGTTAGTTTCCCCATTGGGCCTGCGCAGCATAAAGAGTGGTTCATTGCAACATTGCTACTGCATATCAGAACTCCACTTATGTAGCAGAAGGTTGCTGATCAGTAGGAGGATCTAGAAATCATGATGAAACTTGAAACCTCCCCTGTCGAAGATAATTATGGTATTGCTCAAATCCAGGCGCAGTTGACAGCGATGGCTCTGGAGCTTCGGGATATGAAGAAAGGAAAAAATGGTCGCAAAGAGGTTTGGTGTACACAATGTCAGACAGAAGGTCATGACAAGGAACAATGTCTTGTGGTAAGAAACTACCTAAATACTGGCACACCAAACCCGTTCAACCCTACTGTTCTATATTGTGAGATCTGTCGAACAACTGGCCAGCATCAACCTGTGGACTGCTATCTTCTACAGAGGTACGTGCAAGTCCCTAATAACCCTTATTGCAAGTTCTGTAAATCGGTGGGACACAATGAGGATGAGTGTCGCAGCTTTGACCTCATGAGAGAACGAACTTATGATGCTTATCGGGTACAAAATGAGGGACAGAGAAATGATGGCTATGGTTACCACGGTGGTGCATCAGGTAGAGGTGCTTTTGGAGGTCGTGGTCGAGGTGGTATGGTCGAAAGAGGAAGAGGCCAGGTTGTCTGTTACAACTGTAACCAGGCTGGGCATCTAGCGAGAGACTGTCGGAACCCCACTATGACATGTCGGTATTGCCGAGATATAGATCATGTGATCGAGCAGTGCCCGCAGTTGCTAGCTAAGATTCAGGAAAGAACCAATGCCCCTACTCAGAATCTTAAGATGATTTCAATCGAGCAGAGACCTACCCCAGCCATTAATGTTGTTACCCGAAGTGGAGCTACGATGGAAGTACAGACTAAGGAGCAACATCCTGATGAGGCTTGGGTTCATAAAGCCCCAATGAAAGTCCCAACATTTGATATCGAAAGAGAAAGAGAGACATTCATGGCAGCCAAGAAAGATTTTGTTGATCCTAGCACATCAGTAGCACCTGCGCAATAACATCAGAAGCAATTGTAGCCGCACGAAGCTCTGATGGAAAAAGTAAGTACATTGTCCTCCTTTTTATAGAGTTGTCTGAAGTTCCTACGAAATCTGAATGCTTTAAGTGAATTGCAGAAAGTTATTGATTCCTGCGAAGCTCAGCAAAATACTGGTCAGGCAAAAGCTGTTAATAGCGTCAAAAGAACTGGCAGGGAAATGAGATTGAATGCTCAGATAGGAGAGTATGATATGGCTGATGTTATCTTGGACCTAGGGTCAGAGGTAAATGTATTAACTAAGAAAACTTGGGAACAATTGGGAAAACCTATCCTTGATTGGTCACCTATACAGTTGATATTAGCCAATCAGCAGAAGATTGTGCCCCTAGGACAGTTCCCTAATGTCCCAGTAGATATTGATGGTGTCTGTACTGTCGTAGACTTCAAAGTTATTGATATCATTGAAAACAACAACCCCTATCCATCCTTGCTAGGAATTGAATGGGTAATGGAAAATGTGGCAGTCACACTACTACATTTCGATCCAAAATCTGACGGAAAAATTCGACGGCGCGTGGATTTCTCTTTTTAAACTTACCAAAAATCACAAGGATACATTTTTTTTTGTAAATGTGGCCACAAGCGTTGCTTAAGCAATGGCTAGTCTCATACCCGTCGGTTAAGAGACAGATATTCTCATAACCGTCGGTTAAGCGATGGCACGGTTGTTGAATTGAGAAGATGAAAGAAATAAATCTAGACTAAAGTTTGCAATCCACAATAATATTGTGTTGGTTAAGCGATGGATATTTTGGTTCATTTGTTGCAATGTATTCCTTTAAACTCACATTCTCATTTGTTTAGGACAATTTAGGATATTTGTGTGCACATTGTTTAGATGAGGAGGCATCTCTCTATAAAAGGGGACATTCTAAATTACATAGTTTCATAATTTGTCGGATCTATATTGATCTTGTCTTTTTTCTCCTTTTCCTTTCAACCCTTTCTTGTCAGTTGTTGATGGAGGTCGAAGTCACTATTTTCCTTTCAACCCTTGCATGTCAGGTGCTGCGAGAGGTCAAAGTCATGACATTTGCTGCCAAAGGTCTGCGAGGTCATGACAGTTGCTGTCGGAGGTCACGCATAATAGGAGGCTTAATTTACACAGGCAGAGGAGGATTTTCTCAAGAAGAGGAGGGTTTGCAGCAGTCTGAGGGTTTGAAAAGGAAAAGGAGGGTTTGCAGAGATCACACAGAGGCCGACAGCATGCCCCCCAAATCCGTGAGTACCCTAATTTGATATTGCAATAACCTATATAGATACCTCTTGTAATATAGAGTGCCAGAATAACCTATATGACCTATACAGAGACCTCTTGCAAGGTAGGCCTTCCCATAGTTTTGTTTATTGGTAGTTTATTGGTAGCTTTTAAGACTGTATAATTATGTTTATTGTTGGAAATTAATGGATAGTAGTCTAGAAAACATTAATACCTTGACTTGATGCTTATGTTCCACACTTCAGGAGGTTGGAATCCTATGTTACATGGAAACATTTTTTTTGAGGCACACATGTATGGTTTGTTTTCATGCTTAGGACGTGAATCTATATTAGAGGAGAGTTAAGTAATATAGGAGGAGGGGTGAGGCTATAAATGTCACAGTCTATTATATTTCCCACCAATTCCCGATGAAGGTAAGAAATAATACACAAGGAGGAGCACATGTACTACTCCACTAATCCAACGGGATAGGATAATCCTTTGATAAGTGATTTACTTTCATGTTGAGTTCCCTATATACATATTGGAGCGAGAGAGATTCAAATTTTGGGTTCCAACTAGGGTTCTGATCGGAGGCAACTCAAATTTGTAGTATAATAGTCTAGGTAGAAGGCTTGGCAGGGATTGGGCGTCGGCAAGGGTTTGGATGTTCTCTAGATATTTAGATAACATGGCTAGTGAGTGGTCACATTTGAGTGAGGATGTGGAGCTAATTCTAGACCCTTGTGATGATGAGATCTGGTCTAGTGAAAGGCTATTTCGTATTGATGCTGAATTTATTGAGCTTTTACACCAGGTTTCTGGTACTAAAAAATTTTACTTGTTTCAAGGGGAGGCGATGGGTGGTGTTAACATAGAGCCATGTGTGGCTCAAGTGGGTGGTCAGGTGGTGTAGTCCAACTGGTGGGCGAGAAGTTTGAACAAGAGGTTTGTAGAGTTGTGAATCAGAATGTGAGGCGAACTAGCAGTGAGGTGCTGTAGAGGGGGAAAATGAAAGGAGGATAAAAATGTCCCCTGTGTGGGTGTTGACATCAGTGTTTGCCTTAATCCTATAAATTCACAACCTTGCTTATTTCAAGTAAACTGCTTCTGATATATGCAAATAATAGTGGTAGACTTAATGGTTTCATAGGGTCACTGTTGATATATTGCTAGCACCTTTTATATGAAGGGGCTTTCCTCCCTTCCTTTGGTAAGATGCTTCTGTTCAACAACACATGCAAGCAGCACCTTCCCACATGGGATATTACAATTAGGCTGATACCTCTCAGAGTCTCAAGTAATGGCAACTATCTTTGTCTGAGATGACGCAAGTGGGGGAATCTAGTCTGCCAAATTCTCCCAGGATTTGCACATGGCCCCAACCACATAAAACAGTGGGCTTATGTGGGCAAGTAGTGCCTTCCAACATGGGATATTACACTGAAGCAGATACTTCTCACAACTTATGGAAGCTATCCTTCATCTAAGATGCCGCAATTGGGGGATATATATTCTGCAAAATTCACCCAGGACTTACACATTTCCCCGGCCACATAAAACAGAGGGCTTACATGGGACAAATAGCCCATAAGGGGTGGACATGTCTCTCGGGATATTTGAACCTCAGTTGGAAGAATAGAAACACACCTGCTTTACCAACCAACCAAGCCCTATTGGTAGTTCCTCCCATTGTAACTTTAATAACTTATTTTGGGAGTGTATATTAATATTAGAAGGTTTTATTCATGTCCAATAGTGGCCGAAAGGAATCAAGACCAGTCTAAAAGCACTGATAAAACATATATCAAAGGACCATCTCACTCAAGGGCATCAGCTGATAAATCTTCAGGAGCCAAAAACCCATATTGCTGGGTATGAGTTGATGAGTGTAGTATATACAAATGGTTTAAGTGAATGATCAAACAAGGGTTTGTACATAGTTCAATCTCTTGCTCTGCCAAATTTCTGCAAGGTGAAGTCGATGTCAAAGGCCGAAGTCAAAGTTGAATCTCCAGCGGAAGTTATCTAGCACATTTAGCCTTTCATGTGTGTGTTGTGAAGTCCCAATAGCTTGATCAGATCTGTGATGAAGAACTTCCTCTCTGAGTTGACGTGCATATCATCATTCACAATTATATAGACCATGCAAAATCCTTAACAATTACATAGACCATACATAATCGATATTTCTGATTGAATCCCAACATCACAGCAATAGAATATACCTGTCTTGTTTCTCACTTTGTGGGACATGTTTTTTCATAACCTACAAGTTTAAATTCTTTCTACTGTCAACTCCACAAGCATCCTCATGTCATTTCAGAATTTCAATTATGAAAAGCATCCACTCATATTAAGAGGCATTTCAGTAAGGCACACTTATGGGAAAATAGGTTGCTATACTGACCCTCATCATGACCAGATTATTTCAACTTGCAATCCTACTAAAGCTGATTTAAAACTTCAATTCTAATTTCCAACTTGCAATCCTACTAAAGTTGTTCTTACCCCAAGAATAGCAGAGTGATAGTAAACTGTGGCAATACGTTCCGCTGGAAACTATTCCCAAATTCAACAAGCATAGGAATTTTAATTATTTGATTTAATTCAGTATTTCCAATTTAACAATTGAGGCTATGGAAATGCTTGAAAAGGGAACAACAGTCAAAATATTTGCTCAAGGATAAAATTGTTTAACTTAATTTCAAAAAATTTACCGAAAGAAATTTGAAGCAACCACCTGCAAGTTGCAACTGCATAGAAAGCTGATTAGATTAAGAATGTGTTCACATAATAGAATTTTAGAGACGTATGACATCACAACAAACTACTGACATCTTGCAAAAAGGATGACCAGTCTAAATATTGAGGAAATGGCAGATGTCCTACCTCCAGAGGCTTGTTTTCAAGAAGAGCAGTTCTGCTATAGATGGCAACACTCATCACAGTGATCAATCATCCCACCTTCCACATGATTGGCAAAGATTGCACCAGCTCAAAGAAGTATGTGGCATAACCATATTCTGGATGCTCCAAGACTATTCTGCACTATAGAGATATGAATTAGATGTTTAAAACGCCAACATAAAATAATAGACAGGAGTATTGCAAGGTAAACAATTTCCATTAATAAATGAGATCACCTATTATGTCTCTCAAATACAAATATGAATGACTAAAGCTGTCGACACCAACCCCATTCAACAGGCCACTTGTGCAGCTGTAAAGATCGGGTCTGGAAATTCAACAAGCAAACTTAAGTTGATTGACGTTAACAGGAATAACATATGCCTGACAGATCTGAATATACTAGAATGGTGATTCCACGTTCCAAAGAAACTACTCCTGATTAGAAGAGCTATGTGAACCTGTTCAATCAGCGAAAGAAGACAAGTCAAGCAATATGTAGGCTTGTTGGCCCCTACAGCAATACGTTGGGAAAATTGCCCCTTACATGTATAAGTGGAGTTTCTCTCTCATGTTCAACATTCTCAACTTTCAATTCGATGGGGAAAGTTTCAAATTTGGGGATGGGCAGTGATCTCTCTGTATTATTTAAGTGAACTTCAATTTCTTCAGGCTTCAACTTATAATCACATAACAAAGACTGGAATGCAGAAAGCTGACACATGTTGCCATCTTCTTTACTCTGACTTGAGGGCTCCAAAGAATATTTCTTGTCACTGACATAGCTTACAACTCTGAGATCCTCCTTACAAACATCAACTTTATCTGGTTTTGAAGGAAAACATTCTGAATCTCCTATAAATGCTCTATGACCAGCAAATATGGCAGGACTTTCTAGGGCCCTATTTACAATCTCATTTGAAACTCTGTGTTGTTGCTCAGGATCATTTCCTTTCTCATAAACATAACTTGTCACTTTACGTTTCTGTTTTGAATGGTTTCTAACTTTATATAGATTAAAATATTTAATGTTGTGTATATATATTTTTGAGATTTTTTGAAATTTTGAAAATTTTGCATGTTTTTCATGTTTGTGAGATGTATACTAGTGTATTGGGGCTCTACTGGAGTTGTTCAGATATGTAATTTTGTCATACCATACTGTTCCATATTCTTATATGTGACCATCCATTTTCCCTTTAGGGTTAAATAATCTGCCTTATTCATTTACAATCTAGAATGTGTTAAAGCTTTTATTTAACTTGCAGTCTTGCACTAGTTCCTAAGTCCACATGCAGTTAGTTTGTAACTTGTATGTTTATGCATTTATGTACTTTTTAATATGAACTACAATTTCGATGGAAATTTAATGTATTTTGTTCCTTTTCAGGAGCTTAAGGAAAGGATTGAAAGACTGAAAGAAAATAGCAGACGAAATGGAACATACACCTCAGAGTATGAATTCAATGAAGAAACAGTGAAGATCCGCAGAGACATTGTTGCCTTCCATGGGGATATGGTGCTGCTTGAGAGCTATAGTGCCCTCAATTTTACAGGTAAAGCAAATATGATTAAGAATTAACTTTACATTGATATTATTCCTTTGGATTTATTCCGGGTTGAAACTAGATTGCTGCTGTTTGGATATTCCTTCTCTTGTTTGTTGACATACTGTCACATTAGAATGACTGGATAAAATTAATTGCCTTGACAAATTTTTGATGATGGGAAGGACAGTTAGTATTGCCTACTTTCAGAAAAAATGGTTGTTTCTTTCACATTCTACTTCATACAGGTCTAGAAAACTATATTTGGTCTTGAGATGGTTTGAACTTTGCACACAACACAACTTTTTACATGGTGGTATTATTTTTCCTCAATCAATGGTTATATTAATAGGAAAAATTTATATACTTTTTAGTAAAATAGGGTGGCTATAGGAACACTGATAAAATTTTAAGTCTATGTTACCATATCCTTATGCTGAAGCCAAATACCACTTTTTAGGATGCTTGGATCATTACTTTATCTCTTAGGAAGTTAGGACCCATTTTTAAAGAGGATCTCACAAGGGACATGAATCTCATGATAGAACTTGGAAAGACCTTAAAGTGCAGTGCAATCCAGATTCAATTTTGTCCTTTCTCATTGCTTTCCATATCAATTTTGTGGCCATTCAATTCATTCTACATCCTTTCCAGCATTCCCATTGAGATTTGGGTCTTCTACTTATTCAATTCTAAATCCATGGAATCAATGGGCCATGGACCATGACCATACATGGCCATAATAGGAAATTTGTTGGGCTAGCCCTCGGTTATTGCCACTGGTAGGGAGACCAAAGTATATACTTAGAACAGTTGCAGGCAGGGAGGGATTTTGCAACAGTTCAACTAGAAAGATGCCCATTTATAGAACATTATTTTTGTCCTTAGAGAGAGGCGTGTAAGCTAAAATGCCAACCCATTGAGAACATGGACTTCCAGGCAATCGTAGAAGTTGTGCACACAGCTCCATAGGACCAAGAGACACAGTAAGTGGAGAGTTTGACTTCAAACTAGAAAGGCAGATAAAGAAACCACTGCCATCAAGCAACTCCTTCCAGTGATGTAGTCCAACGGGCCTTAATTGACCATCTTGATCACCCTCAAGAACACTTGATACTTTGCTAATAGATGTCGCATTAGGATTCAAATGCCCAATAAAAGTTGAACCATCATGATAAGAGAGGAAAAGTAATCTGTAGGCTGATGTGAAACATAAAGATATACCTTTTGACTGCACATCTCTACCGTGGAGATGGATAGTCTCTGCCAAAACTTGAGCTCCAATATAACCCTCTACTTCTATTTGTTGCCTATACAACATGCCATGTTGTGATAGTACAAAAAGAACTAGCCGACCACGTAAGATGGGTACTAATACTGCATCAATAATTGAATCTTCCAATAACGTAAAATAATGCATAGGGCTAATGTTATCTTGGGACGGGTCATAAATCTTCAAAAACTTGTTGGTCACCACCATGAGTTGAACTTGAGAACCAGGAAGCCAGGCTATTTGTCAAATGTAAGCACCTTGCAAAGCGATCTCAATTGCAAGACGATCTGTTATTTCATCTCGAGAATTGACAGTGAGAACTTGGCATTCCTCATACCCAGCTACAGCCAAATATTTCTCATTTGCAGAGTTGAAAACAAGATGAACTAGTTCAAATAAAACTAAATTCCTAGAAAGAGGCTTCACATTAGACTTGTCTGTTGTCACAGGTGCAACAGCTGGCTGTCCAATAAGTTGCCTCGCATATAAGATTGTTACAGAATTCTGCTAAAACTTATGAAGTATTCAATTTCAAGCAACTTGTCTCTGCCCAATTCAGGACTCCATGGCAAAGTACCAGCTTCCTTAACATCAATATCTGATAGAGTGATCCAGCCAAGTACAAAACAATATCTTTCAAGTATAAGCTCATGCACTTGGGAAGCTTCCCTATTCTGCCACACTTCCAAAATGCGACAAACAATAAAATAGAGATCAGACCAATTTAAACCCAGATCTTGAAGAAATTTGTGTTCTACAATACCCCAGTTATGAACCCCACTAACGTTAATCAGTTGCTGAAAGAGATAAGCCATTATTTGATACGAGTACATGTTAAGAAATGGCCATTAAAGACATGAGATTAAGGAGCAGGGGATTTGCTTTATTGGAAATGCTAGCTTGGTTCATTGTTCCTGAAATGATGACCTTCACATTCATTATTTCTATATGCTGTAAATTAGGTTTATTATAAACAACCCCTCGTTTAAATGCTAGAAGAGAGAGAGGTCATTAATTACCTCAGAATTCCTCGAATTTCTTTGTCAACCAGACTCGTGAGTATTGATGGCTAGCATATTTTCATGCAAGGGGTTGAGAAAAAGTTAAAATGATTGGCCAACTTGTCTTTTGAATCTATAGGCCACGTTGCTAAGCTCAAGTCAACTCCTCTGCAGCTCCCAACCTATATCTGGTGGTGGATTTGTAATACTTGACAGTCTTGCATCATATTCTCTGAACGCAATAGAAATGAGCAGAATGAGAATAGACAGGAAATAATCCATGCAATGCTTTATATGTTGCATACAAATAAATTTTATGTTCTGGTTAGGTTTCCAGCTTACGAGTATTTGAATCTGGATAGACTGCATAGGCTCTGGTTCAATTCATATGCTATGTTTTAGACTACTTCCATCAGTTTCCAACGTCCTAGAGCTATAAACAATTTTGCAGCCATTGGCCAATGGCTATAAGGACTATAGAAATAACATTAAGAGTGAAACTGTGATTGATCAGGTTGGAAAATTTGCATAGTTAAAAACAATTATGGGTGTAGACATAGTGATTTGCCAAAAAGTGTGGGTGAATATAGTAATTTGGTAATTTACCAAAACATGGGGGGCTTACCCATGGCCATTTACGACCTCCCATCTCAATACCATGGTCTCTTTAAAATTTTTAGGGTGTTTTGTTCAAAACTTATGTTACATAGGCAAACCCTGTGACATAGAGGCTACCCAAGCTCACCAATATTGTCTATGGTAACCTGGCAACAAGGTAGTCTAGTTTCATCTAAAGAAAGAAATTATTTCAGATTGGATATTTCATCAATTTTTCCTTGGTGTTATAATTGGATATTTCATCAATTTCCCCTTAGCATTACCACAGGAGAGATTGTGAATACCAACATCACTACAGTTAAGGGTTTCTTGAGATCCATGGCTCTTGTAACAATATTTTTGACAAATGGTGAATTTTGGCAATAGAGAGCTCCCTATATATTCACAGGACTCCTGTGAATTGACAAGAATGTTCTCCTGTGAGCAATGTCTAGGTTTTTTAATACCTATACAAGCTAGAGAATCACTGAAACATGTCAATTATCCCAGCATCATTCAATTTACATTGTTTTTCATGATTTCCTTCCCTGCAGTTCCTGTCATACCCTGTGTTGATAGATACTCTTACATCAAAATCTGATAACAACAACCAGGTGGTGATTACAAGATAAGCCCTTATCTACAACTTAATGTCTAAATCACCATTAGGCTTATTAACTAAATCAGCAGGTGGTCATTCTAGAGAAAGAATTCTTTAACCCAGTCCAAGCAAGAATCTTGTAATAAGTTTACAAGATTCACAATCTAAGAATTTTAAGAATATAATTCCAGTCAAAGAAAATAGTGAACTACCTACTCACAAGCTCTTTAAAAAAACATGAGCTATGAGTTTGCTGGAATATTAAGGATAGAGGTTCCCAAATACCAGTTGACATATATTAACATCAAATATATGCACGTCCTCTTTATAATTAGATGATGAGAGACTGCTGTCAATGAGGAGGCTTTATTAATTTGAATTCTTGAATTGCCAGGAAGGCAACATATGCCTTAACAAACATATAACTAGACTGCTGAAGGTATTGTTACATGGAAACTATACAATTACGATTCTATTTTTTCATCACCCCTACAAATTGGTATCAGTATTTAGTTCCATGTCCTATTGAGCTTTCTTTTGGCCATTAGTTAGATATTAAAAAATTATACTATCCTATCTTATGACATTTCCAGTCAATGGTGGCCTGTAAAAAAAATTCAATAATTCCTAGGTAGCTACTAACAATATCATGGTTTCAACTCTCCCATAGGTTGCTTTGCAAAAAAAAATACAAATCAAATTGGACCACTAGCAAAAACAACTATGAAGCAAATTGAATACAAACTTCATGAAGAAAACTGTCTCACGGTGGCCACAGGTATATGCTCCACAGTTGGTGAAAGTTGACTGCAATGCCTAGTTCCTCTTGACAACACAAATAAATTAGCCAGTAGATCACATACCATTGATTAGGGTGGCAACACAGGTATTCCCTATATATGCTTTTACCGAAGAGATCCTCTTCTGAAAACCTAAATTTCCTCATGACTTCGTAAAGGAAATTGAGATGGACTTTGTTCTTCTCTTACTCTTCTAGTAGTGATCAAGAAAAGGCATGTTCTTCTTCGAACAATTATCCTGCTTTGTAATTTTTACTGAGGAGGTTGATCACCAAGTAACCTGGTTTGTAATTTTTACCGAGGAGGTTATTCACCAAGTAACCCGCTTTCTAATTTTTACTGAGGAGGTTGATCACCAAGAGCTGTATGCTATATGTTGATAATTTGCACCAAAGGAATTTGTTGCATGGCGAGGGGATTAAACATTAAAAGCTCTAGGTTATGCCATTATGGAAGCATTTGTTACATTACGATGAACAGGAGAATGGTTAACTAGAGGTCAATCTACAAAATTAGTTATCATTAAAGGAAAGGTATTTGCATACTTTCAGGGCTAAACAAACTTCAGACTTATTTCTTCCAATTAAAACTTTGCAAAATTTAAGCTTTTGTGAAATGGTCAATATTTGTTTACTTTTTTTTTGGGCGGGGGGTGGGGGGGGAGAAAATACACTTATATTATACAGAAATCAAATATGTATAAAGTAAAAGGACAGTTACCTTAGTGGTGACAATGCTGCAATAAGGTTTGAATATGCATTGATAGATACATTTTTGGCATCTTGTACAAGCAAAAAACCTTTAGCTTTGATTTGGGCATATACCTCATCAGACACCGTCTTTTGAAAAGTAGAGACACTTACAATGAAATTTCCAGAATGAATAAAGAGATAAGAGCTATTGACCTTTCATTTGAATACGATACTAATAGCAACCTTTAATTCAATTGACGTTTCAAATTGTATAATATGAAAAGCAATCTTTTAATTGAGTACATTGACGTTTCAAATTGTATAATCTGAAAAGCAAGCCAAAAATGTGTTAGCTTGATGTTGAGTAAACGATTTTGTTGTTAAAGGAGTTTGTGCACATTAGCCTTATGTAACTTAAATGTTTTGATTAATTCTTTACTTCTTCCTTTGCCTCATTTCTCTCTTGCCCTATTTTTAAAAGATTTTGAAGAGATTAGAGTGGATAGTGCACTATCTGCTTTTTAATTATCTTTGAGTTTCTTATTTTTGTTGGTACAAACCCTTATTCTTATGTTCTTTTTGCCAATTTAACCCGGTTGTCTGTTACAAGGATAACACAAAGACTGCACTATTGGATGCCATGTATGTGTTTCTCAAGAGGCCAGAGTATATCAAATATGTGTCAAATTTGGTCACTGTTTATTCTCGAATTCTTTTGACTGGACCACCAGGTTAGTGACTATTAGTATTTTTTGTCTCTGATTGATAAACCTGCTCATGGTGGCAGTTAGACTTGAAGGGCATGCAAATTTCAGTAAGCAATTCAAATGCTGGGGTCTGTTTACACATTTTTGTTTCATGAAAGTTTTGTATATGCTGTATGCAGGAACTCTAGACTAAATTATTTTGTTGATACATTCTATTTTGAGATGGTTGTCTGTTTATACTTCATTATGATTCATTGGTTTAGGCCTATGCACCTTTTTTATCTTTCAGTCATCAAAATGTTTAATGCTCGAATTTGTCACTATTACCTGCTTCTTTGCTATTATTTTCATCTGCACTTACCATTTGTCACTATGTTCTGCATTCTTGCTATTATTATCATGTCCACTTACCATCACTATATGATGGATTTGACATTTGTCTCAGTTTTCTTACAGGTGCTACAATTAAGGAAATGCAATGGATCACTCTATAGACCAGTCAAGGGCTTTTGATGGTAACTTGTCTTTGACCAATCTTATGTCTCTCCTGCAAATCTTTTATTGTATTATCAACTTGACAAAATCCCGATCAAGAATGATTTTGAGTTCAGGTCATCCAGTACAGAACTTAACAATGGCAATTTCTCCATCAAAGGAGGAGTCCACAAAGGGTCGTGAAACTAAAAATGATGGATTTCATGCCTCAAGTGACACAAGTCTGTTTTCAAGTTCATTGCCTGTAATGTTTCAAGAAAAATGTAAGGTCTAATGTTCCCTACAATTGTACAAATTTTATGATCATTTTATGGAATGAGAGGATGTATTCAATTGAAAATTTTCTTTATGCTTATTATTCTTGGATGTTTACAGTGAATGTTACAGATGAGGAGAATGATGGACAATATTCTGATACAAGAGCTTCTCTTCTAAATCAATTACATCAAGGAGCATTGGCTTTGGAGCCTCTTCAGGACATGAAGTCCCAGACCATAGGAAATCTTCCTGATGATGAAGACGAGCTTTTGGCTGGAATTATGGACGATTTTGATTTGAGTGGATTGCCCACCCAGGTTGAAGATTTGGAAGAATGTGATATATTTAGCAGTGGAGGGGGCATGGAGTTATATTTTGATTCTCAGGAAGGTCTGAATGGGAACATACACAGGTCAATCTTAGATAACTTAGCAGGAAATGGAAATGTTACCTATGGAATTTCAAATGGCCTTGGTACTGTTCCGGGAGAGCATCCTTATGGTGAACATCCTTCCAGAACATTATTTGTGCGAAATATTAATAGTAATGTGGAGGACTTTGAATTGCGTGAATTATTTGAGGTAATGATGTGCTGATGTCTCTTTTCCATTCTCCATGGCTATTTACTTGGTTATCTCTCATTTTTCCAAGGGATTTTCAGCATCATGGTTTCTTTGTAAACTAAACTCAATAATGACAATGTAACCCCTTTTTGTAATTGAACAGTTTTCATCTCTTAAACAATATGGGTTCATGAGTGTCTACCTAAGCCTCATATCATTAAGAGTAATGGAATGGAATTTAATTCTTGTTATAGCTGACTTCAATGATATACACTGACTATGATAATATGGATGATTACATATAATGTAATCAAGTTCTGAACAATCCCAGGATTTTATAAGGGAAATAACTAAGATATTAATTAAAAAAGGACATATACTCGTTGACTCTGTTCTTTTGTATTGTGAAATGTTAATTAAAAGATCTAAGATTGGTTTTACAGTGTTGGGGAAGTGTTTCTGAGTAAGACGGCATTGCATCTTTTGCGATTGTGGGAAAGAAAGATCTCTCTTTGAAAACTGTATTTATACTATGTCCACCACATAAGTACAGTGACTAATGTCAAAAACTTTCAAGTAGACTGTACAGAAAATAACTTCAAAGAAAGGATTTTGTGTTTGGTTAGGTTGTACCTTTGATTTCTTGACTTACATATGGACAACAAGATTATATTCTTAACACGTTACTTATTAGTCTAACCAAGTGTATTCTTGCTTTCCCGTCATATGGACAACAAGATTATATTCCCAACAAGACAAATGTCCTATTTCTTATCAAATCTTTCACAGTGGAGTTCTTCTTACAAAAAAAAACAACACAATATTTAAAAAAAAAAATACAATACCATCGCTTAAGCGATTCCTGTAGGTGTCGGTTAAGAGACGCCTGTAGGTGTAAATGTTTTTAAAAAAAATTCCTCACTGTCTCTTAACCGACGGTCATGCTGTAAAAGTGACGGCTTGTAAGTGTCAGATAACCGATGATTTACATTTAACCGACGGTAAACTAAGTTGTCGCTTAACCGACAGATTGGAAAGATGTCGTATAACGGACGAAAATCCACCGACGCTTAAAAAAAATCATAGTGTCGTACATGCGATAGGGAAGTGTGGAAAATCCGACAATATGGCCGTCGGATTTTTGGTTGAAATGTAGTAGTGTCATTAACCTTAAGATGAAAGAGATGACTTTCGAAGGGAAAGATTTGTGAGTCATAGTCCCACTGGACCCCTCACAAGGAGAGAGACACACAGAGACAGTAAAAGATGAAGACCAGGATGTTTTAGATCACATCTACAATATCACAGCTAAGGAGGAAGACTATGTTGATCCTACTGCCGAAGGTATCATGGATTGGCAGTACGATAGCTCCTGCATGACGGATTCAGATGATGGGTTAGAAAACTGGCAGAACAGACTTTATGAGTTGCAGAGACATAGATGTGCCAATATTACCAAGTCTCTCAGATGGCTTGGTGCACAGACATGAACCTTACCTATTTTTGATGGTTTGATAGACCCAGAACAGTTTATTGTTCAATTCTCAGAACAGGTACCAGACTCACAGAAAATGGAGACTCTGGATTTAGCATTCAGAGCCACAGCAGCCAGATGGTGGAATGGTCACAAGAAGTACATTCATAGTTGGGAAGCATGCCAAAATTCCCTTTACCTACGATTTAGGGACCAACCTCAAGTGGTCTGAAGTAGGTTTAATGGTAAGACTAGTCCTCAGGGACATTTGGAGCAATGCTACGAGGCCTGGAAGCATGTACCTCATGAAGAATGGGTACATAGGTTTGTGCATACCCTGGAACCCATAACAAAGAATTGGTATCTGGAGGTCGAGCTTCGCCACGGTACTGTAAGTTGGGATTGTCTTGTTGATAGTTTTATACTGACATTCTCTATTAATGAGGTTTCTCCTACTCTGGACGCAGCTGTTAGAGTGATTCATACTAAAGTATTTGATGATCAAGAAATCGTAGAATATCAACCTGACTAGAAGGTACAGGAAGCCAATGCAGTAGAATGTTATAACCTCACAATTAACGAGGATGAAGATCCATGCAACATTAATATTCCTGAATCAGAAGGACACTGCAAAGTGCATGGACCAGTAGTAGAGGCACTTGAAGTGACTCAACCCCTGAAGATGTGGACTGTCAACATTGGGTCAGAAGAAAACCCTAAGTATGCTAACATTGGCGATTATTGGGATGACGAAATGGTAAGCAAGGTGACCCAACTTCTCCATGAATATCAGGATCTCTTTTCAATGAAGTTCTCAGAGATGAAAGGTATCCTTGGGGATATAGGAGTGATAAAGATCCCGTTGAAACCTGATGCGAATCCTGTGAAACAACGCCCTTATAGGCTGAACCCTAAGTATAAGGAAAAAGTCCGAATGGAGCTGGATAAGATTATTGCTGCAGGAATCATTGATCCTATTGGAGAATCTGAGTGGGTCAGTCCTATGGTGGTGCAAGAAAAAAAGACTAAGGGAGAGATCAGAATCTGTGTCAATCTGAGGAAGATGAATGATGCCTGTTTACATGATCCTTTCCCCACTCCCTTTATAGATGAAGTTTTAGATAATGTGGGAGGTCAAGAAGTGTACTCTTTTACTGATGGATTTTCAATTTACCATCAGATTCAAATTGCTCCAGAAGATCAACATAAGACAACCTTCACTATGGAAATGGGATCCTTCTAGTATACAGTTATGCCTTTTGGATTGAAGAATGCCCCTGCCATGTTTTCTAGAGTAGTCATCTCTACTTTTAAGGAATTCATACATAAATTCTTAGAAGTTTATTTTGATGATTGGACTATCTTCGGGTTAGTAAAAGACCACATAGCTAGTCTAAGACTTATGTTGGATAAATGTAGACAGCATCAGATTTCCTTGAACTTGAAAAAGTGTATATTCTGTGCCCCCTTTGGAATTCTGCTCGGTCACATTGTCTGTAAGCAAGGACTGATGATGGATCCTGTGAAGATAGCCATTATCATGAACCTGCCACCTTCGAAGTCTTTCAAACAACTGTGCACTACGCTTGGTCATACGGGTTATTACAGGAAATTTATTAAAGGATATGCTCAGATAACAGCCCCTACGAAAAAGCAGTTGAAGAAAGATATTAAGTTCAAGTGGACACCTGAGTGTCAAGCAAGCTTGGATATTTTGAAGGAAAAGATGGTAACTGCTCCTATCCTAGTATTCCCTGACTGGAATAAGGAATTTCATGTGCATGTCGATGCATCCTCCATTGCTCTGGGTATAATATTGGCCCAGTCGGCGAAGGTAATATTGATCACCCCATCTCTTTTGCAAGTAGGAAATTATCCACAGCAAAGAAAAATTATACTACGATAGAATGAGAAGGTCTAGCTGTGGTGTATGCATTGTAGAAGTTTTGAAATTATCTGTTAGGATCTCATTTTAAGATGTTTACTGACCATTCTGCTTTGAATTATTTGGTTAACAAGCCTGTGCTAGGTGGAAGGATATGCAGATGGCTGATTCTATTTCAGGAATATGACGTTGAGATCATAGTCAAACCAGGAAGACTGAATCTAGGTCCTGGCCACTTATCGAGGCTCGAGTCGGGAGAAGAACCTATCAGCTTAGACGATGGTCTTCTTGACGCCCAGTTGTTTTCCATCCAGATGGTTGATGAATACTTTCAGGATATTGTTCAGTACTTATCTACAGGTTTTCCACCCGTCGAGATGACAACACAGCAGAAGAAGCAGCTGGTGGTTCGAGCAACTGACTTTACCTTAATAGCAGGACAACTATATAAGATGGGACCAGATGAAATACTACGCAGATGTGTCCTAGAGCATGAAAAGCCATTAATTTTAGTTGAGGCACATTCTGGGGCAGCAGGAGGTCATTACGTAGGAAAAGCTACAGCACAAAAGATTCTGACAGCTAGATTGTGGTGGCCTACAATTCATAAGGATGCAAGAGAATATTGCCACAGCTGCGACATTTGTCAGAGGAAAGGAAAACCATCCAGGAGGGATGAGATGCCTCTAGTGCCGCAGGTAACTTTACAACCCTTTGATAAATGGGCTATTGATTTTGTTGGACCTATCAATCCCCCTGCAAGAAAATCTGGAGCAAGATACATTGTTACAGCATCTGACTACCTTACTCATTGGGCCGAAGCTCAACCAGTCAAGACCTGTAGTGCTGCTACAGCTGCGAAGTTTATTTTCGATAACATCTTGACAAGATTTGGGTGTCCTAGAATTCTTATGAGCGATCAAGGATCACATTTCTTAAATAAGACTATTGAAGTATTGACTGAATAATTTCAAGTATATCATCAAAAGAGTACTGCCTATCATCCTCAAGCAAATGGAACTATCGAAGCCTTTAACAAGATCCTTGAACACGCTTTGATGAATGTTTGCAATGCCAACAGGAATGATTGGGACCTTATAATTCCAGCAGTACTATGGGCTTATAGAACCACCTGCAAGAAGTTGACCGGCCATACACCTTTTAGACTAGTTTATGGACAAGAAGCAGTCATGCCCATGGAGTACATTGTACCTAGCCTCAGAATATCTAATTTTACAGATATGGATGACCCAGATATGATGAAGGAAAGGTTGACAAAGATACTAGAACTTGAAGAGGACAGATTCATTGCAGGGTTCCAGCAGCAAGTTCAGAAAGCTAGAGAAAAAGCATGGCATGATAGACACATCAAGAAGAAGCAGTTCCAGTAGGGCGATCTTGTGCTCCTATATGACAGCAAATTCATGAAATTCCAGGGTAAGTTCAGGACACATTGGAAAGGACCATATATAGTGCAGAAATTTATTGATGGTGGCGCAGTCTAGTTAGCTAAATTGAATGGAGAAATTTTACCTTCTATGGTTAATGGAAGTAGGTTAAAGAAGTACAGGGACAAACCGGGACCCCTTGATCAGAAGTAACAGCATGAAGGATAGTCTGAGTACCAAGAACAATTGAAATTGGGTACTAGAATATAATGAAGTTGTTCTCAAAGCTACGAAGTGTTGAAGAATGTCAAAATCTGAAGGTCGAAGTTTGGTTGTCGTTCAGGTCAGGATGGGTCGAAGGTGCATATTGTGTCGAAGGTTCCTGTCAAGGAAAAGCTGAAGTTAGTAGTGATGTCATAGATTAAAGGTGTGTCGCAGCCTAAAATGTGACGGATGGGACAAACTACACTTGGCAGCGCCAGCACGAAAACTTCCCTAACTGTCTGCAATAATGAGATTTTGGGAAAATCTGGCGCCGTGTGGACAGGATTTCCGCCACTCCATCAGATTCAGTGTCATTAATGCACCATGATGATAGATTATGTTCCAGTATTCTATAAGAAGCCACACCGACCTGCGACTCCTACATTGTGCACGTCTTTGAGTTTCTTCAGTTAGCACTATGTCAAATGACCGTGAAGTCCAGAAGTTATTACGAGTGGTCAGGGAGAGAGGTCTATTGAACCTTCTAGGTAATCCACCTGGGCAGCCATGCTCTCCCAAAGCACGAAGAAAGGTAGAATTTCGCTCTAAGAGGTCGAAAGAAAGGTAGAAGTGCGCTCTAAGCCGCACAAAGAACAGCACCGGTCTTCACAGAAAGACTCTGAAAAATCCCAAGATGTATCCTCCTGGCTTGGTAGAACCACGGCGGCTATTTTTCTTATGCACCTTGACACACAATTCTGGGGACCCTAAGTTGTGGATGGTCAAATGTTCTGCAAGCAGATCGAAGGATGGGGTCGCTGATAGATCCAGAAGGCCTTAGCCAACATATTACAAAGGAAAGGAACAAGCAGCCAACAACCGCATGTATGGCTTCAGCAAGCAGTGCACTATGTTTCACCAACAAGATTATACTACCAGAAAAGCAGCTGAGTGTCCCGGGACGGGCCATTGGTGAGTCTTAGGGGCCTGTTGGGGTGCACACCCTAACGGTCCTTAAGTTGGGTAGCTCCACGGAGTTACGGGATTTTTAAGCAGAGCTATAACTCAAAATAGTCTTAGGGGTGTCGGGGTTGAGTAGAAACCTTCTTTTGTAATAAACCCATGGTTTAAATCCAGGGTTTAGGGTTCGGAATGGCCATGGTTTAAGTCCATGGTTTTGTAATAAGTGCACTATAAATAAGCACTCTTGTAACAAAATTAGGTTAGGCTTTTGATGTAAGATAAACTGATGCGAAGCTAAGGCTATTTTATAATAGAAGGTTAAGTCCCAGCTGTGTGCATGGACGACCTCTGCAGTTGTGTGCACAGAGGGTTTTTTGGGTGATTAAGGAAATCTGCAGCTGTGTGCACAAAGGCTTGCAACTGTGTGCATGGCTTTAAGGACTCGAAAGGATCTGCAGCTGAGTGCACAGATCAGAACTGTGATTTTAGTAAAGAGTTGAATAAAACACAGTTCTGTGGACGTAACCCCTACATTGGGGGTGAACCACATTATATCTGGTGTTGTGGTTCTTTGTGTTGTTTCTGTTATGTCTTTCATGCATTGATAATCATATATCTAATAAATAAGATCACTGCTAACTAAAATAACTTCGCTGTGAATTCCCAGTAAAGGGTTATGCAAGTCACTGTCTATTTATTTAGCTACGAAGTTATATATGTGAATGTTGAATCTCTGTGTATATGAATATAAGTTGTTAGAGGCTAAGGTATAGTAATATCCCTCTTCTGCTTGCAGAAACCTGATTCTGCGACATCCCATAGTTGTTTCGGGTGAGATTGCAATATGCTCGTAGATTGTTGTCGAAAGGGCCAACACTGTGGGTCTTTTGTTGGTGCGAAGTTAGTGGTATAAATCTCGGGTCTGCCCTATAGCCCAACAAGCAATACGGACTATAATGTAAATGACGTAGGAATCTTTGATAACTCTTACGCATTCGCTTTGTTATTCAAAAAATATATGTCTTCAGAAGAAAAATTTAACAACAAGATGGGTTCCAACCCCCATCACATAAAATAAATGCACTTATATACATAAAATCATCTCATCTTCCAAGAAGATTTATAACTGAATAACTAAATAATCAAAGTCTTGTAACTAAATTCCTAACTCCTAGGAATAAACTACCAGCTTTTATCCTAACAGATCATTAAGTTAAAATCAACTTGGTAACATGGCCTCGTCCAAGTAGCTCCTCCGTGGGAAACACCTGTCTTCATGAATGAATGATGTACTTCATTTTCCCGAATCTCTCTATGGCTCTCCATTTCTCCGCCCTGGGAACATCATATTCAATCATCTCCCGGATGGACACCTCCATCTCCATGTAGGATTTATATGACACTTTAGGCAGCTTTCCTCTAATGATCAGGAACTTCTGTAATATCTTGAAATCCTCTGTCAATTTATCCACGATGAATTTCCCTGTCAGCCCCTTTTCCAGATCGTCAAATTTGGAATGATCCATTCGGTTTTGTACCAACAGGTTGTGATAGTGCTCCTGAAAAAACATTCATCCCTCCTCGTCCCAAAAGGAATGAAGGTCGTCTTCAAATAGTTCTTTGAAGGCCTATTTGAATTCATTAACCTGTGAGATCATTTCATCATCTTTGTCCTGGACTGCCTTCATCAAATGATGCTTCTGGATAAACTTTTTGGCCCATAGTACCATCGCTATTATGTCATTTACTCCTATATCATGCAACTTTTGATATGTTAATGAATTTAATAAATTTAACGCATTTTGGGCCGTGTCAAGGGGTTTCCTCTCCATAGTTTCATTTACTAACTTCAGTCTTTGATTGGCCAGATTGATCAATATGCTTTGATCATCAATGAAGTTTAAATAGTGCCTGAATTTAGTAATTTCTACGAATAATGTATCCCAAATTATGTGTTTCGCCCCCTGGAGAGGACCCTTCCCGATGTTTCTTTCCTTCAATTCATTAAATTTCTTTTGTAGATGATTTCTATCTTGCAATATTTTATTTTTATCCTCATTCACTTTGGCTAACTCGGACTTGATCTTTTCATTTTCCACCTTTAACTCTTTTATTTTTTCATCCTTTAGGATGACCTAGGACATGGGTACTAACAAGTCATCTGCAGAAAAATCATTTAATGGTTTCTCAATATTTACAATAGACAGGTCCTCATCAGTGGGAGTCTGACTCATCAATTCCTCCATGATCTTCTTTTCATCGTTTTGATCCTTTTTTAGCAGGGAGATTTGCGATATCAGCTCACTTCATTCTGTTTCCCATTTGTCTTTTTCCTCTTGTAATTTGACAGCTCTTCCTTTATGCTCCATCATCTCCTGGTAGATCTTGTCCTTCTCTTCCTGTACTTCTAGTAATTTGGATGATTGAACATGTTCAGTTTTTGGGATCTTCAACCTTTTCTTCAAAACCTGGAGGGCATTGTCCTTTTCTTCCAATAGTCTTTTGATTGCTTGGGTGTTATCTTTCTCATTTCCTGAACTGATAATGTCTGCTTGTATCTTTTTAATTTGAATGGCATTGGCCTTATTTTCAACTTTTTCATGTTTTACCTAAACTTCTAACTTGTCTACCAAAATTTGTAACCTATTGATTCTCATCATAGCTTGCAATAGATCTGAATAAATAATGTCACTTGTTTGCTTATGTAGCTGTGTTTTGTCGGGTACACTAATCTTGTCTAATCTTACTTCTATCTCTGACATCTTCTTATCATTTACCATGGCCAATTTAAAGGTATTTCTTTCTATATCTCTGGTAGAAACCAAAGAGGCTTTCGGATTGTTCAAACTCCTTACCCGCACGAGTAAATTCCTTGTCTCTTCTAGGGACTGTTTTTGTTTCTCCATATAACTGGCCATGAGTTCCTCTTTGGACTTGAAAATTGGGCTTGATTCTGAACTATCTACACCTTTAAAAGAAAAATGATTTACCTGTACAGATTTTGTTGGAACTAAAGCAACTCTCTTTAAATCTTCTGAAATCTCTTCACTTAAAACTCCACCAACATGAAACAATTTTTCCTTTTTGTGTGACCCATCCTCATCCACTTCCATGCTTTCAATTTCAGACACTCCTTTTAATAAAAATATTAGGACCCTCCGTCACTTGAGATACTACAACTGGTATAACACCTGCACTTTCATCGGATCTTGGAATTTCCCTAAAATGAGATAAATTGGCTGTCTCGCTCAGGCCTTCAATAACTTGGTGGTCAAATGGCTTGTTTTTGTTTGCTTGTTTTCTCAGGGAAATTATATGATGGGGATCATAATTTACCCTTGGCTCTTTTTTAAATTCCATGCTTCCCAACAATTTTTCTATAAACACCAGGGCACCTTTACTTTTGAAAATAAAAGAACCAATTTTGAGAGGGAACTTAACATCTGAAGATTTCTTAAAGGCCTCAAAATGTTCTTCCTCTGAATGCAACCTTTGTCTCATAAACTCTAATGCAAAAATTCTGGGAGTAAGGAAAGAAGGTAACCTATAAGGCTCCCCAGTAAATCCATATATCCTCAAAACAGTGGAATCCTTAGATAGGAACCAATCTTCGACTCGATCTTTAGGTGAGGGCTGCATCATGCATTTCATCTCTTCTAAGACCCGGGGTAACATCTCATCAAATAACATATTGTATATCTCGAACATGATAGAATTGGTAAATTCAAACATGTTGATTTTCTTGGGCAAATCTGTGGAGAACGTGGTATTTAAAAACTGCAATTTGGTGACATTTGAACACAGCAACAGGTTCAGTAAATAGGTTTGAAACTTGAAGAATCTAACTTTCGGAAATTCACTCAATTGAAGATGAATCACTTCTTCCAAGTATTCATCCAGACTGAATACATGAACTGACTGTGACTCAAAACTCAATGAAATTATTTTAAACAAAAAAACCAGGATGACTTCATTTACATGACAATCATCATCTAGACCCAAGACTTGATAGACTAATGACACCACTAATTGAACTTCATCTCTGAAAATACAAACACGGTATGGCGGGAAAAGACCATTTAATGAATGAAAATCCTTAAGAATATTTGACAAGAATTCACAACGGACCTCGTTTTCACAATTTTTATACACGTTGGCTAAAATAGACTCATTTACAGGTTCACGAATTTCAGGGTAGTTATCAGGCAAGTTCAGGTTTTCATAGATGAGTTTGGCATCAATATTACATAGTATCCTAGACGTAGACTGAATCACAATGACTCTTTAAGAAGGGGAATAGTTAACTCCGCACCATTATGTGAACTCGAGAAAATGTAGAGTTTGCTCGACAGCAAAATAATATAAAAACGATTTACAAACATTTAGGACATCTTTACCCTGTGAATTGTATTGCCACAACCTCTCTTTGCTGACTGATACACTTCCTACGGACAGGAAAGGGTCACACAATCCTCTGTCCCTATCAACCAAATAGTCTTCTCTGGCATCCAAAATATTACTAAACCCTTCCAAATCTTTTCCCTGGTCCATAATTCAGTCAATAATGGCAATTAGATGGATGAATTTCGGGCGTTTGAGACTTACCTGTTACTATGGCTTCATGTGTTCAAAATTGCCTGTAGAGGTTGACGAGCACGCAGGTCCTTTTTCATTCATCTGGCGCTGACAAAATAATACTTGATCAATTCAACTTTGTTTATATAGGACCCCACTCCGGAGGCCCCCCTTCGGCGGTTTCCACCAAACCGCTTTTGCCTCCGGAATGCACCACAATCGACCACGTGTCCCCTGGTTTCCATTTTGCTACCACCTTTTATCTCCAAATACCGCACAAATTCCCACTTCGGATCCATCCATGATCATCGATGTAATTCACCTTTATTTCCCAGTCATCGGATCAAGCGACACGTACCTAATTCCGCTGGGCTCCTTCATTTTATCAAGCGTGCAGGTCTACTGGGCGGAGCTCATAATGACCGTAGATTTCATTGAGCTGGATCGACGACCATTGATCTTCACGTCTCATAAAACATCTAGTATGTCTTTATCCTTCTTGCATCTTTATGAAGCGGACATGATATAAACCGTCAATTTTCATTTCCTCGTTTTGCACCATTGGATCCCATGACAATTCACCGCTTACTCGTCCTTTGTCATACCTTTATACTATAATATTTAACCAAAGTTTGACAAGCAACCATTATTTATTTTTTATCATGGTCCCTTCAAGCCTCTGCTAGGTAGGGTTGTTAACACTAGGTTTGCTTGAGGAAGTTTCTGCAATTGGTTCATCTTGACCCTTTCTTGGTGTAGGTGAGGGAAACTCCTCTTGCCCTACTTGAAACTGTTCTGCTAGGTTAGCTTCATGTTCTTCTTGATCTTCAGAGTCTGAGTAGGGTAGGTTGAGTATGTTTCTATCTCATGCTGAAAATTATTCTACATCTACAGCAAATCTTCATGGACTGATAGATGAGGTCAAAAATGCCACCTAGAGGATTGATAGGTCATCTTTTCCCCCAAAAATTTGGCCAAACTGCTGAAAACGGGGGCTCAGAGATGGATTTGGTTCTCCAAATTTCTCACACCTATTTATTAAAATAAATAGGTTTTTTTGTATTGGTTTGTTGTGAGAAAAAACCTCTATCATTTTTTTGGAATTTGTTTTCATTTTCCTGAGATCGGTATATCAAAAACATGTGTCAAACAGGGAAATTCTGAGATCTGAAAATTAGGGCTCAGAGATGGATTCGATTCTCCCAATATGAAGCACCTGTAGGAAAACTGAGAGAGGTTATTGTTCTATGACATGTTAGGAACAAAAATTTCCAAGAAGTTTGCAAAATGATTCTCCAATTTCCCAGAATCACCTTTTTAAAATTATTCCTTTTCATAGTAAAACGCCAATTTCGGTGGCTTGGAGCGCCCTGAAATTTTGGTCTTAGCTGCCGAAATTCCACTTTTTGTGGCTTAGAGACCATTTTGAAACAACGATTAGTCATGGAAACCTATGTTTTGATTTTTTTCAGTGGTTCCTCCCCCTCTTCATCTCCTTGAATGTTCTTCTATGCCTGCAAAATTGAAATTCAAACCCTAGGGAAAGATACTAAAATGTCGGATCCAGAGAGGGCTTGGATCAGTGAGAATGCATGCAAGAAATTTGGAACGAATTGGGGAGAGGGTGCTGATTTTGAGGGGCTGATCAGTAGTTGGTACTTGAGAAGTGGGGCTGTCAGTTCTGATGAGAACCATGAGATGGCCAGTACAACAATCATTGTTAAATGGATCTTGATGTTTCTTGGTGGTTCAACTGCATTCATGTGACAATTGGAGGGAAGGCTGTGGTTTTGATTTCTATTAGTTATTTCAGATCAATAACGACCTTTTATTTGCCAATTTATTATTTACTATAGTCCCCCAGTCTTTTAGGTGGTTTAAAGTGCTAGATTATGACATGCCTCATGCTGACGAGTTTGATTTTGATGGACAGATAACTGTTTTCCTTTTTTGGCCTTTTCAATGGTTAAGAGAATCTAGGGTTTAATTTGCAAGCTGCCAAAAGCTAGGCCTTTTAGTGGCTAATGAACCGTTGGTCCGTTCGCCTAAGCCACCGAAAGTCTCCTTTCCAAAATTTGTTAAAAACAAAGTTAATGTGTGTTGCCGCCTTTTCACACACCTGGATCACGTGGCAGAAATCTTCAAGCCACTCGGTGTGTCCTTGGGGGCAAGTCTTGAGTCAAGGATGTCACCTTGTTCTTGACTCCTCCGTTTAGGCTCAACTCCTAACGAAGCCAAGGGGGGTAGACCCTATTAAGTTACTAAGGATGATTTCTTAGTGTAATGATGTTGTACTGAATCAGTTATTTAGGAGTTTGAATATTTTAACTATAAACAATCAAGATGACAAGATGCGAAGATACACACGAAAGCACAAAGTTGATACACAATATAAATATGAAGCAGAAAAGACCAGTACCTTAATAATGGAGTCAAAAAAGATCAGTGTGCTTGCATGTGTCTGGAATAAATGTTTTGCGATTGCATCTTGGTACGTTTTAAGTTAAAATTGGAGTATGAGTTGTTTAAGTTAGGCTTAAGGGGGACTCCAGATATACCCGAGAGTACTTGGAGTATGTCCAAAACAAAGCCTATACGGCTACCCGCAAGGAATATGTGGGCTGAAATGGAGTCTCTGGGGCTGTGTTCATAACGCACCCGTTAGGGTGTGACAGAGATCGGCGCCCCGAGGTCACTTTTCAGTAGGTTCCCGCTTCCTTTGGGTATTTTGCCACCGTAAAGGTTTGATCGAGGTGTTGGATTTTCACCTGATGGTTTGTTAATTGGGGAAGGTAAGTCCTAATTATGCTAGTCACCCAAATGCTTTTGATACAGCTTGACTGATCAGACGAACCGCAGCCAAGTGTAGAGCATACACACTGGAGTCTTGTAAATTTTAATAAGTTTTAAAGGAGTGTTCTTGCTTAAAAAGAAAAGCCTCCAAGAACCTCTTTCGATCCAAGTGGATCTCAATCGGGGAATCAAGGTGAGGTTAATTTTAAGATGCTGATAAACAAAATATGAGAAAATAACACAACTACACAAAGCAGTTGTCTGATTAATCCTACCACGAATCTCTTTCCCCTTGCGGGTCACTCGGGAAATCGTGGGGTAAGTATTATGATTAATTTTGCAAAAGAGATATGGAATATGGAATTAAAAACAAGATCAAATATACTACCCTATCAATCAGATAAATTCTAGTAAAAGTAAATAAGCAGAAAAGACAAAAAAGGCACCGACGCGAATCCCCCCAGGGGGGATGGGGAATGGGCTCGAAAGAGCCTATTCAAAGGATGATTTTACTATAGAGATTACAATACCAAAGCACTGATAAAACAGATATTTCTTGGTCCTTATACAGGATGAAACCAAGATATTGCAATTTATGCAAAACAATTACAAATTATGTGACAAAAGAGAGCCCCCTGGGGGGATTTGAGCGCTCCAATAGCCACTTTGGACAGCAGATTATTTTCTTCTCTGTCAGACCTGATAAATGAAATTGAATGAATTAGAATAAAAAATTCCCCAAATCACTTTAAGAGTGCCTTTGTTTTAGCCTACTTTATCTCAAAAAATTAATGGAATTGAACTAGTTAAACCGACGAAAATGGAACCAAGGAAAGCAAGATTTCCTTGGGATCTTGGCTTGCTGTTTGT
>LPNX011014803.1:272911-314299 GCA_001517045.1 Pseudotsuga menziesii
CCAGGGGGGGGTGCAATTCCTAATGGAATCAAGTGAAATCAATTGATGGAGAGTTCATCAATGCAGAACTGAGGCTGAAATGAGCTTACTTGTCAACTGGGGGCCTGATCTGGCTGACACATCAACCCATACACTGACACATCGGCCCAAACACTGAAGAATCCACCAAAAATCATCCAGTTGATCCAAAAACGTGTTGAGGAGAGAGGGAGGGCGAAATTACCCATAAAGACCACTGTAGATCAACTCTGGATCTGATTTGATCCCCTCCTTCAGTCAAGGATTTGTCAGATCCAGTCAATCTGCTCCAGATCTGATTGATTTCAGTCAAATCGGTTGAGAATCCATTGATTTATTTGATTTTGGATTTGCTCCATTATTCATCAATTTATTAATTAAAATAATCAATAATTGATTTTTGGGGCTTTCTGACTTGAGTGATGGAAGATCACTCAAAACTAGGAAGCAGTGGGTCCATGGGTTTGCATGGTGCTCTTAGCTTTAAAATGAGCACCTACATGACTGAAACTGATTATTTGGCCCACTTTTATTACAAACTCAATTTTTCCAATTAAACTATTAAAAAATAGCCTAAGTTTTGGAAAAATTAAATTTTAATAAAAAACACTGAAAAAACTGAAAAATTGAAAAATTGAAAAACACCTAGGGGGACTTAGACATGTTCATATGACTCAAAAATGATGTCTAGCATGCTTACACATTGACACATAGACTCTAATAACCTCATTAGGCCCAAATTCCAAGCCAACCACCCCAACTTTGGAGGTATGGAGTGAAAAACTCAGAAATTATCAGTCGTTTATTCAACAACCAATAATAACCAAGGGAAAAAACACCCTGGGCTGATCGGATTGACAAATGAAGTCTAAGAGACCGATTCTTTTACATACACTATCATGCTAGAACATTTATTACAATTCCCTCATGGGGTATGAACATGTGATATAGTACAACAAGCACTTCGTAGAAGTACTTCCAAAGGTCTTTTTGAAGTCTGAACAAGTTATCCCTGTCCGGTTCACCAGACTCACTTGATAGAAAACCACTAAGTACAACTTAGGTGGTAACAATGTGCTTTCGGTGATTTAATGTCTTCTTGGACCCATTGCTAAGCTGCCAAAAGCTGTCTTTTCGGTGGCTAATGAACTGTTGGCAAGTTTTCCTAAGCCACCGAAAGCCCCCTTTCCAAGATTTTATTAAAAATGTTATCAACAGTCTTTTGGTGGTTAACGTGGTCCTGCATTGAAACTGTTAGCTGTCGAAAGCTGGGATTTTCGGTGGCTAATGAACTGTTGGAAAGTTCTCCTAAGCCACCGAAAGCTAAAACTTTCAAATTTATTGAAAAACAGAACACCAGGCATTCCAATTTTGTTAATCACCCAAAAATATTTCATAATATGCCCTGAAATCTTCCTTACTATGCAAAAATAAATTATCTGAGTTTGACCTATTGAAAACTAATTTATTTTAGGAGATAACATCTGGCTCCTACTTGAGGATGGGAACCTCCCTGTGAGGTCCCAAGAACCCCAGACCAAATTCCTTTCCTGGAAAAAAAAATATTAAAGATATCTTGTAGTGTTCCATTGGGCATGGAGTCATTTGTCCTTCATAACTGATCCACTGCAACCTGTCTATAGCCCGCTTTGCTTATTCATGAAAACAACTGAAAATGACCTAGCTGCTCATATTAAGAGCTTATTTTCCTACCTATTCCTACTCCTAATTCTAATTAGTAGAGTCTTCTTATCAAGTGACATCATGCTTTAAATGAATCCATGTCAAAAGCTTATTTGCTGAACTTATCCTTGATCTTGACCCAAAAAATAAATGAAACCCTAGCATATAGCAATGTAGTTTCAAAGGGTGACAGAACCAGCTATCATCTGACAAAAATATTTTGATATCTATGCTGCTCATAAGTTCTAGATAGTCAGCAAAAGGGTCATAAAAGTCAACAGGAAATACCTTTTTATGCTGCTGATCTTTTCCTCCATTGATTTCAATGTTGAATGTGGACTGCCCAACCTTTGTCTAATAAAAATGTGAGCTCAACAGCTAATATGAATCTTTTTGCTCCCCTTCACATAATCAAAATTCATCACGATGATATGCTAGCTTATCACAACTAACAATTTCCTCTTCCACAATAATATCTTTGCAGGATATATCAAAACTAAAACGATCTTTATTGGAATTTTGAGCAGCAGATTCATAACAAGCATCTAGTTCCTTGTCATAATTTGAAGCAACATATTAAGGAGAAGGAAGATCTTCCCGATGTTTTACTTGGAGATTAGACAGTCCCTGAAAATATTGTTCCTCATGGTTATTGCAACTTCCCTTGATTTGCAAATATGGAAACTGTGAGCTAGCCTTACTGATTTCAATGGTCATTTGACTAGCAGAAAGCTGATCATTTCCATGTGTAGTTAAAGATATCAGTTCTTCATATTCACAAAAATCAGATTTAATGATAGTAGGAAAACATTCAACTCCTTTATAATCCATTTCTAGTTCATGTTGATTAAAAAGTGCATCATCTTGAAGATTCTTGAAAGGGTGCTGCATATTGTGAGGGAGAGATCCGTCTCTATTTACATCTTCATCCGTATGATGTAATTAATATTCATCAAATCAATTACAAAATACAATCTCATCTTAAAAATACCTTTTGCAGTGCTCAGTGAAAATCCTTCAATGATGAAATGATGGAAGGAGGTAAAGAAAAATACCACTCACGTGCATCACCATACAATGAATACATGAACATCTTCATGCTGCTGACCTAATAGATCCATGCATTCATGAAATTTGAGGAGGTGTTCTATAGGATTGACTTCTTTCTCATCTTTGAAGACAGGTAGAAAATCTCCCCATTCGGACATATCAGGTACTGGATGTGGGAAACCAGGAAATGAAGAGAATTCAAGAGGTGCAAACCTCTAAGCCAAAAGAGCAGCAAATGATTTTGACATCTAAAAATTGTGGATTTTCCATTGATTTCATCCTTCATGGAGTCACCAAGGATGAGATCTTCACAAGTAGCAGTTCTTGAAGATTCTTCAACCCTAAAATTTTCTGATTTACTTATAAACTTCTAAGAACTAGATGCTTCAGCAGAAGAAGATTGAAATGGAGCTCTATTTGATATAACAACAGAAATACCTATGGAAATACCTGATGTAGCTCCCCTTGCAGCTCTGGAGGTATGTCTTAGTGAAACCCTATCTCTTCTTAGAATATCTTCTGGATCTGAAACAGGTGTCACTGTTGGCCCTTGAGGGTTACTTCTGGTACTTGGTCTTCGTGAAGCCACCTTATTCCAATGGAGTCGCTAGATACATGATTACAACCATAATAGTGTCTAAGCTTTGTCTATCATCAAGGTAGGATCTATGTCATCTCCCAGGGAAGCTAAGCTACAATCTCCTCTCCCCGAAAATGACGCCAATTTGTTAGCACTACAGGAAACTCCTCTAGGTTGCAGCTCAAAGATTCCTAGTAAATTAAATGTTTTTAATGGTTTTTCTAAATGGATCAAGTAAGATGACCTACAAGACCTAATTCACTCAAGACATGCATAGAACTCAATCAAATAGATAAGGCTTCCAACTACCAATGTTCAGAGGTTTGATAATAAGGTGGATAAATGGAGAACTTACTATGCTGGCAAATTCATATATAAAGCAATCACATCTGAATGCCTAATCATAACAAGGAAAAGTACTTGCAATTCAAATCATCAACATGCAAATAGGATGACAACTATCAGATATTAGATAAAATGAATAAACCTGAATCAGACATTTAAGCACAAGTACAGAATAGAAAAGATATGGAAGATGAACATATAATAGCAAAAGAGATTATATTAAATGATGAATAACATAAGAAGCTTGATGGCAATAAGGGTTTAAAGGTCCCCAAAGTCGAAACTTTGCTTCAACATAAGTCTCAGGATTTATAGCCTTTGCAAAAATATTTAGATCCTAAAAAGTTGGATCTGATTTACTAAAAATAGATAAAATAAATGTTTTTTGCAAAATTAGGTAAAAAACCCTAATTTTAAGTACTAGTCTATTTAACTCTAACACTTGTTCACTCATTGAACTCTTTCATAACTACAGTGATTACTGAAGTAGAGTTGTAACCTATTATCTTATAGATAAGCCACGGTTGGTAAAAAACAGGTAGGTTTTGTGACCCATTTCTCCTTGTTCGCACCCTCAAAACTGGAACAGACCCCCTCAATTGGTGCTTTTCATTAATTTTTAGCTTTATAACTCATCCCTGAGGTATTTGTATCTGCCAAAAATGGTTCTATGTGTCAAAATATATTTCTTCACCCTTTTTTTCTTTTGGTGGTTAAGGAAGCAAAATCCTGGGTCTGTTAGCCGCCGAAAGCTCTGCTTTCGGTGGCTAATGAACAGTTTCTTCGTTCGCCTAAGCCATTGAAAGATATATTTCTAAAAAAATTTAATTAGCCTTTCAATCATCTTTTAACAACTTTATTGTTGATCTTCTGGTATTTCTTCAACCTATACAGGGTTTGGATCAACAGTAGCATCCTGGGCAGCTTCTGGATCTTGAAGGCTCATCACTGCCTCTGCTAGGGTTTCCAGCGTAGGGTGAGCTTAAGAGTTAGGGTTTGGGTTTTTCTTCTGTAGCCTTGATAGTCTTATCATTCTGTAGAGTCTGGATTTGTCATCCATTAGTCTTATATTTCTCTTTTTAAGCAGGACATACATCCCTCTCATTTCTATAAGAGAATTGTGATATTGAGTATTCTTCTTGGTTAATATTGCATTATTCCTTTTAATATCCCTATCCAATACCTTTAGTTCATGTATTTTCCCCAAAAACTAGTTGATTCTCTGAGACCTAGGTTTTCTTAAGGATGTTTCTACAATTGGTTCATCTTGACCCTTTCTTGGTGTCGGCGAGGGAAACTCCTCTTGCCCTACTTGAAACTGTTCTGCTAGATTAGATTCATGTTCTTCTTGATATTCAGAGTCTGAGTAGGGTAGGTTGAGTATGTTTCTATCTGGTGTTGAAACATCTTCTACATCTGCAGAAAATCTTCATGGACTGATAGATGAGGTCAAAAATGCCACCTGGAGGACTGAGAGGTCATCTTTTGCACCCAAAATTTGGCCAAACTGCTGAAACGGTGGCTCGGAGATGGATTTGGTTATCCGAATTGGTGATACCTGTTTATAAAAAAAAAGAGGTTTTTTTATATTGGTTTATTTTTAGAAAAAACCTCTCTCTATTTTTTGGAATTCATTTTCATTTTCCTGATATATGTACTTCAAAAACATGTGTCAAACAAGGAAATTCTGAGATCCAAAAATTAGGGCTCAGAGATGGATTCAATTCTCCAAATATGAAACACCTGTAAGAAAAATGAGAGATTTTATTGTTCTCTAACATGTCAGGAACAAAAACCTCCAATAATTTTGCAAAATGATTCTCCAGTCGCTCAGAATCACCGTTTTAAAATGATACATTTTCACAGTAAAACGCCAATTTTTGTGGCTTGGAGCGCCCTGAAATTTCGGTCTTAGCTACTGAAAGTCCACTTTTGGTGGCTTAGAGACCCATTTGAAATAATGATTAGCCATGAAAATCTGTATTTTGAGTTTTTTGAGCAAGTCATCCTCCTGTTCATCTCCTTGAATGTTGTTCTGCGCCTGCAAAATTGAAATTCAAACCCTAGGGAAAGATACTGCAATGCCGCATCCATAGAGGGCTTGGCTCAGTGAGAATGCATGCAGGAAACATGGAACAAATTGAGGAGAGGGTGTTTATTTTTAGGGTATAATCAGTAGTTGGTACTTGAGCAATGGGTGCTATTAACCCGAATGGCACTTCTCCGTTCAAGTGCCGATAATTCCTTATGTTGGTACACAAAAGGACATTTTAGGATTGAAGTTTGCCAAAACACTATAGATGGGCATGCCATGAGATGCATATATCCTTCAACCAGATTGCCATTTTATTTTTATAAGTTTAGATTGGAATACGTGACTATCTCCATTGAAACTTGCATACATACGTGACTATTCTCGTTGACAACTCACGTACTGTACTTGACTATCTCCATTACAACCCGTGTACAGATCGATACGCGAGTTTCCTTTAAGAGACTCATGTGTCATACATGGGTTGCCTATATAAATAGTCCTGTACATATCTATTCAACATTAAAGAATATAAATCATGATTAATGGAGATTAGTTGAGCCCTAATCACTAACCATCTCAACTGTCTCAACCTTTGAAACCACTCGATTTCCCAAAGTATAAATAGAGGCCTTGGGGAGGGATTTAATCAATCAATTTTGAAGAGAAAAGTTATGTTGGTCGTATATCTTCAGAATTCTTGGAGCAGTAGAACTCATAGTCCTTTGGTTGCAGAGGAGTCCTTGTCTCAGGCGTTGGGTTGTACACTTATCTCATTCACTGATTGTTAATAAAGAGAATTCTTCTTCCAACATTGTGTTGAGTCTCTTTCATGTATTAGGGTTGATGAATATATTTGATTAAGCACTATACATGTTGTTTATCTAACCTATTATATATACATGTATAAGATTGTACTTGGAGAATTTGCTCTTTGCAGGTGAAGGAGGTGCATCCTTGAAAGCTTTGGAGAGAAGCAGAGCGGAAGAAGATAAAGCTTGGATCAACCGTCGGTAATCGGGTGAGTCCAATATTTCTTCCTATTTCCTTTCTATACTCTGTTAAAGCTAATTGTCTACAAGTTTTATAAGTAAGTTGGTAACTCCAGACCCTAGTTTACAAGGGTGTTTATTCCTGAACAACAGAATTGGCGACTCCACTGGGGAGCCCAGACTGCTATGGGTTAACTCTGTAGATCATTTCCTAGTCTTTGCTTTGATTCAGTGTGTGGTTTTTTGTCTTGGTTTAGACTTGTAGTGGTGCTTTGAAGTCCTTTATAATTTTTCTTTTTTTGAAAAATTTAACTCTTGTACGCGGGTTGCTGTGCTACACAGTCGCGTACAGAGGTCTGCGTACGCAGGTTGCGCTATTACACAGTCGCGTACAGTACATGTGTTGCTCTTTTACACAGTCGCATACAAGCCTGAGAAACAAAATATTTTAGGGTTGGGTTGCTTGTCCCTATCCTTTTGTATATTTTGTCTTGCTTAGTGGTATTTAATATTAGCATTGCACTATAAGTTTAATGACCCTGTTAACCATACTTTGTGCTTTCTAGTAAGCCCTTGAGTTTTTATTGTTTGGATTGTTTTTCTATTAGCAACTTAAAGTGGATTGGCCTGTTGGGTGATAGGTTCAAGTGTTGGTTTTCTAAATCATTGATCACGGTTCTAGACACCATTTATCCTTTTCTATCTCTAGATAGTGTTGGTTTGTCACTTGCCTTTGATTGATTTTAGTGATTTCTATTCATTGTGTCTTCCCAAGCTAGGTTTTTTCCAAGTCTTCCTTAGGTGGTTGATCTTTGGTTTTATGAATCTGCTTTACTTCATTTTGCTTATTTTATACAGTTAATTTATTCAAGCATACTCAAGAATTTTGCATTTAGGTGAATAGTAGTCTTTGAGGAATTTGAAAAGTGAAAAGCATTTGAATTGTATATAGTAGTTTTATTTTCAGTTTTTAAATAAAATATCAAAAATTAAAAAAATATAGTCTTAGTTTTCTCTTTATTAGTTGCATTTTCATCAGTTTATATTTACAAAAAAAAGAAAACAGAAGCTTGTTTTAAGTAGTGATAATTTGATTTGGAATTATACACTTGTTGTTTTTACATTTCTTATCGAGTCAATAACATCATAGTCTTTCACTCCACTTGCCTTCTGAGTAAAAAATAACCCATGAACGCTATAATTAAAATTTATTAGTTATTTTTGTTTTATAGGGCCATACACCTACTAGCTTAGGCTAGACTTGTGGAAGTGTAAACTCCCCATAAGTATTTAAATTCAGACATAGTGGGCCAATCGATAGGTAAATCCTTCTCTTTATCGATAATATCTAGGAAGCTCCTCTCAAATGGGAGTCAAGCACGAGGCCACGTGGAGGCATTGGACTGAGGAGATAACCCTCTGATTCCTCGTTGAAATGTAAACCAAGGTTTTTACACATCTGGGGAGTCTATCCTAGATATATTTTTGGGCTCAGCTACCCTGCCCATGTGTACGAATCAAGCTTGCGACTGTCCCCCCAGAATGTTGGTATAGTTAAGGTAGCCTCTAGTCTCTTGACATCTAAGGTTTATGTAGAGGTAAATCGAAAGGATATTTCCAGTTCACCTCGGACGGGCTTGGAAGGTAACCCTTGTTGAAAGTGTAGGAGGGAAGTGGGTGATTCCTCTGCTTGTGCCTAAGAACCTCTTCAAGGATGCCAAGAAACCATCTTTCAGATTTCTTCGGGAAAGCATATCTTTTACCCTTTCTGACTATTGAGACTTTAGGAATTTTTCGTAGTGATTGATCTATGGTTTGTCTATGTTTAGCCGACCTTAGGGTTTGAAGTGTTAAATTTAAAATTGTGGAGGACAAACCTATCAGAAGGTCACGAAGTTTGCAAAACCTTCCTCCTCTTATCACATTGGAACCTCCACCTCCACCTCAAAGGCGGAGGTTGGACACAGACGGTTCTTTTGAACTGATAGGAGTCAGTGAAGTTCCGGGTGAACCAGAACTTAAGGCAAACCATCTTAATTTAAACACAGTTGAGATAGAATACTTATATGCTGACGAGTTTGCAAGGAATTTTAATACACCTCTAACTGACTTAAACGATCCTATGATAGTTCAGGTTCGTCCTTTTGAGCCACCCATGATTGGTGTCCCTGTGGGCAGGATAATGTCTACTATAGGAGAATGTTCTTTTACCTTCACCTCAGCCGCTCTTGAAGGGGTGCTACCTCTCTCAGTAAGTACCCCTAGAACAAGCATACCTACTATGCCCTTTACTCCAGTGAGTCAGGTGGTTCAACCAACGACTCCCACAAGCCTAGCAAGTGCTTATGGTTGTATGGTCACTGGGATTCCTAGTGTACCTACAGTTGCAACCTCCTTCACACACACTGCCCAGAGTGATCCTATAGGATCCTCGGCTTTTGTCCAAGGATTTCCTTGGAATGGGGGGCACTTTCCCCTATCCACTCAATATGTAGGCCCATCACCCTCTTATGTAGGGGTGCAGTTTGGAAACACTAACCCTTATTGTCAAGGTTTCCAAACTCCAGTTTCTGCTCCATTCTTGAGCTCTCCCTTTTCACTTTTTAGTGGAGGGATACCTGATCCTATATTTCAAACCCCAATTTCAACTGGGGCAGCCAGAACCTCTTATACTACACCTTACTCAAACAATCCTATGGCTTATGGATGGAACCCTTTTCAAAGTAACACATCAACTTCACAACTAGCAGCAGGGGGTAACCCCACCTTCACATATGGGAACACGGGGGTAGGTCCCTCTAATCCCCAAACTGGTACTTTTAGTGCTCCATTTAGACCTAAGCTTCCTTTATTAGCAACGTTAAACTTGCTATATTTGTCTAAATTAATGAACGACCCGGTGAGGCATGATCCCTCCTGGCCACCTGTCCCTACCAAGTTCCCCTCAGACATCCAAAAATTCAAAGGAAAAGTTGGTGAATATCCTGGGGCTCATGCCACCACTTTTCATTTATGGTGTTCTTCCAACTCACTGAACAAAGATTCAGTTCGGTTGAGGCTGTTCCAAAGAAAATTAACGAGTACTGCAGCAAACTGGTACATTGAGTTTCCTTCTATTGCATTTAGTAGTTTTTGGGACTTGGCTAACGCATTCCTTAGTCACTTCCAGCTTCCTGTCTGATATGATTTCAGAACAAACTTGTTATCTACCTTCCAGCAGAATAAGGCCACCCATATCTTAGATCACATCCAAGAGTGGAGGAGGTGGAAGAGCCTTATTAAATCCATTATTCCTCTTGAGTTCTTATTAGAATGGTTCCTTAAATCCCTATTGCCTTATATATTTAAGGACATATCTACTTCAGGAATGACGAATGAGGAAGAAGCTATCCTTAGGGCCCAACAACTAGATTTGATATATTCTCAGTTTGGGATCTTATATGAGATTATCCCTTAGGCACCGAGGCCAACACACAATGCAGAGAAACCTAAGCTTGGACCCCATGCCGATGGTGTGGTTAGTTTCGTTAATTCTCCCACTATAGAATCTTTGGCCAAACAACTCCACCAACTGTCCGTCAAACATTCTACAATGGAGGAAGCAAAGGCTTTCCCCTCACCCCAAAATGAAAATGTTTTTTCACAAACCTCTCAGAAGGGAACTCAGTAGCCCGGTGGGAAAAAGAAGAGAGGAAAGAAAGGGGAGAGAAATCGAAACAAGAAAAAACCCGCAAATAATGTTGATGGGGTCAAGAAATAAAAGAAGAAGGTGAAATTTCCATGTAATTTGTGCCATGAATATCACCTCACCCATCTTTGTCCCCTTATGGAACAAGGTCAAAAGCTGCTAAAAGCTCAACAACTGGCTGTCCTGAAGGATTCGCTTCCCCAGGGGTAGAATTCAGCTTCAGCTTCAAATATAGAAGGGGGAACCCCAAATTCCCCTGACCCCAATTATATCAACATGGTTCTATCTCAAACTTTACTATAGACCAAGAATAAGAACTATGAAAAAGAGACCTCAGACAAGGGTAAGTCCATATAGGTGAAACTTCTAACCCTCTCACGATTGAGAAACCTGCCGAAATTATGCCCAAGATATAGAAAGGTGTCTTTAAGAATACTTTACATAATCCTAATACTAGGGCTGAAACAAAATAATCTGTATTTGAAGACTTATCCTATACACCTTGTGCAATGTCGGCTTTAGAGGTGCTACAGAGTTGTTCCGCCCAGTGGGATGTACTCTTAGTAGCCTTAGGCAGCATGGACTCATCTAGTCTCATGGAAAAATTTAAATTGTCTGATGTAAAAATTCACCTACCATATCATGTAGCCTTGTCGATATATTTCATCCATGGTGGAAATACCATTGGAAGGGCAGTTGTTGATGAGGGTGATTCTACATGTGTTATGTCCTTGTCATGTTGGAAAGCTCTTGGATCCCCAGAACCGGTCTCGTCAAACACCCTGCTTATTGCTTTCAACGGAAGGTCATTTCATCCACATGGTATCCTACCGGCTTTTGAAATTAATCTAGAAGGGAAAGCGGTGTCTGTTGAGGTAGAGGTGATTGATGTGACTTTGGATTACAATTTTCTCCTGGGAAGAAGCTGGACTTATGCCATTTCTGCTATTGCATCGGTCGTCTTTTAGGTGGTAGTGTTTCCACATGAAGGGAAGTTGGTTACTATTGACCAACTCAGTTTCAATTGAAAAGGATGCATGGAATCTAATGAGTCCACTGTGCCATTGGTTGATCAGGTCAAACCTGCTTCAGAGAGCTTAGGGTCTAGACTGTACGCATCATTGATGGGCACATTTGATCTTCCAGATCCTATTAATTATATAAGTTCTACTAGTGTGGGGAAATCGATAGCCATGGTTGTTGATAAGACTGATCCTTGGGTTCTCCCTTCCCACCATGAACCTGAAGTGCCCTTATTTGTAGTGGAAGTGCTTTATCAATATATCACCCAAACCACTGTTGATCCCTTTTCAGTCCCCCTCACAGTCTCAGAGGAAATGGAAGAAGTCCATCTGCCTACTTGGGCAAAAAACTCTTTGGATTCTATAGATTGTTTAGATATGGTTTTACCTTTTGATGAAGCCATTATGGAATCCATGTGCAGATGAGATAAGATCTGTGAAGTTCTTCACCATCGATCCTATTTTCTTCTAGAATTAAGCATGATAGAGAATCAAGATTTTCATGTGAGACTGGCAAACGATGTTGATATGGCCGTTAATCGCTTACCAAGGGAAGGAATGTTTGCTGAGGGTAATATGGAAAATATTTCTGCTACCATCCCTATCAACATCTCTGTAAATCCCGACGTTTTGGAAAATATACATATCGGCACAAACTGCTCTCCTGAGGAGATTGCGATCTATACAGCCTTGTTTAAGGAATTTCGTGACGTTTTTTCCTGGTCATATGAGGAGATGCCAGACATTGATCCATCTATAGTTGAGCACGAGATCCAAACATACCCTGAGGCTAAACCTGTTCAGCAAAAGTTGAGACCTGTTAACCCGCGTAAAGCAGCGACAGTGAAGGATGAAGTAGAACAACTGCTAAAAGCTGGTTTTATTTATCCCATAGCTTTGACGGAATGGGTATCCAACCTTGTTCCTATTGATAAAAATAAAGGGACCATACGCGTCTGTACTGAATTTAGAGATTTAAACAAAGCCTGTCCTAAGGATAACTATCCCACGCCATTTATAGATCAAATTATTGATTCTTGCGTGGGAAGTGAGGTCTTTTCGTTTATGGATGGTTTCTCTGGATATAATCAAATTCAAATTAAACCAGAAGACCAACATAAAATGGCTTTCATTTTTCCTTGGGGTACCTTTGCGTACAAGGAAATTCCCTTTGGATTGAAAAATGTTGGGACTACCTTTCAGCAGGAAATGAATTTTTCCTTTCATGATATTAAATCCATTTTTGAACCCTACCTTGATGATCTGCCTGCACATTCTTGTAAGAGAATTGACCATCCAGATCACTTGTGTTTGATTTTTGAACGATGTAGATACTATAAAATTATCTTGAATCCCCACAAGTCTGTGTTCTGTGTTGATTCAAGGAGATTACTTGGATTCATTGTCTCTAACAAAGGTATTCAGGTGGATCCTTTAAAAGTTGAGGCCATTGTAAATTTGCCTCCTCCTCGTTCTATCAGGAACCTTCAGAGCCTGCAGGGAAAGTCCAATTTTCTTCAACGTTTCATTGTAAACTATGCGAATATTACTAAGGGTTTCATGCACCTATTAAAACATGACACCCCATTTGTGTGGGATGAAATTGCACAACTCACATTCAAGGCATTGAAAAAATCTTTGTTGTCGGCACCGTTATTATGTCCGCCAGATTACTCTAGGGATTTTATATTGTATATGGCTGCTTTTGAGTCGACCATTGGGGTGGTCCTAGTCTAGGAGGACGATAAGCTCTAAGAGCATGTCGTTTACTATTTTAGTCGTGCTTTAGCCGGAACTAAACTTAGGTACTCCCACATTGAGAAGTTGTCCTTAGTAGCTGTTTATGTTGTTCAGAGGTTACGTCACTACATATTACTAAGGACTACGATGGTAGTAGCAGATGTTAATCATTTTCAATATGTTTTGTCCTGACAGATAGTTGGAGTAAAATTCAACAAATCGATAGTCATTCTCCAAGATTTTGACTTGGATTTTCAATCTGCCAAATCCAAAAAATCTTTAGCTTTTGCTGAGCTTATTGCAAAATTTCCAGTAGAAGAAGATGTAGCTATTGAAGAAGACTCATTCCCAGATGAGCACATCTTTTTTATTTCCACCTCTGACCCTTGGTACAGAGATATACTTATCTATATCCAAACTTTGAAGTATCCTACAGTTTTCTCATGGGAAGAATGACGTAAACTACGCCTACATGCCAAGAACTACCTCATCATAGGAGATACTTTATATCGTAGGGGGGTAGATTCCGTTTTGCATCGATGTATTGCCCATGAGAAAGCAGAGATTGTCCTAAATGATGCCCATAGTAGAGCATGTGGGGGTCATTTATATGGGTTATCAATGTCCTAGAAGATATTACGTGCTGGTTATTTCTGGCCCATAGTCTTTAAAGATTGTCTAGAAGCAGTGAAGCGCTGTCATCCTTGTGAGCTTTAGACCAGGAAAATGTAGTAACATCCCACTCCGTTATTTCCTGTCATCTTAGTGGGACCTTTCATGAAGTGGGGGATTGATTATGTGACATGTAACCAAGCCTCAGCTGGGGGCCACAAATATATCATTGTCACTATGGACTATTTTATGAAATGGGTAGAGGCAATGCCCACCTTTAAAGTTGATGGGGAAATTGTAGATTTCTTCGTATTCAATCAAATTATTGCATGATTTGGTATACCTAAAGGGATTGTCATTTACCATGGTAGTCATTTCCAAAATATCATGATGACTGAATTGACCACTATGCCAGGATTTATACAAGAACATTCATCTTCTTTCTATCCTCAAGCAAATGGTCAAGTCGAGGCCATTAATAAAAATTTGAAGATTATCCTCAAACGTACTATTAATGTAGCCCATTCCAACTAGCATATCATGCTATATCCTTCACTTTGGGCATATCGGACTAATGTAAAAACTACTACAGGGTTTTCACCCTTCCAACTCGTCCATGGAGTGGAAGTTGTTACCCCGATTGAATGTGAAATCCCATCTTTAAGAATTGTTATTCATGTGTTACCTGATATGACTGATCTTGAAGAACGTCTATTACATTTAGAACATCTTGATGAATAGCATAGAGATGCACTGACAGCAAACCAAGCTCATAAAAATAAGGTCAAAAACCAATATGATAAATCGGTCAAGCCTTGAATTTTCTTTGAGGGGGAACTTGTCTTGCTCTGGTACTAAGACAAACAAACCCCTGGGGGCAGGAAAGTTCAGGTCTATGTGGTTAGGACCTTATATTGTGTTGAAAGTGCTAAAGAAGGGTGCATATGAATAAATAGATTTCGATGGGAATAAGTTGGTTGAGCCTAGAAATGGGCTCTACTTGAAAAAGTACTATTCTTAGGCTTAGCACTTTTTCTTGTATTTTATTGTATGTATTTTTATGTACACTAGTTCGTCGGTTTGTGTTTTTATACCATCTGCTGGTTGTTTTAGATGTCTTCTGAGAGATTCGTAGGTTTCGTTGATGGCGCCAGTTGCCACACTTGTAATTTAGCTTTGGCTACATGGGTCATTTATTTGCCCTCACGACAGTTAGTTGCCTCAGGAGGCGCTTGCTTAGGTCCTGCTTCCAATAATGTGGCTGAATATAGGGATGTCATTGAGCTTCGATGGGATGCTATGGTCATGTGGCATCACTCAGCTGGAAGTCCGTTTGGACTCTCAACTGGTGGTTTCCTAACTCAATTGGGCTTATCAGGTGCGGAACCCTATTTTATTACGTTAGTTTATGCAAGTGAGATTATTGGAAAGAAATTTTGAGTTCATTAAATTCAATCACATTCCAAGAAATCAAAATTCATTAACTGATGCATATGCTAATTATATCTTGGATTGACATTTAACACATTTTACATAAAAATATACAACTGACACATTAAAAACATCTGTAAATAAACCGGCAAATATATATATATATATATATATATATATATATATATATATATATATATATCTGTGTGTGTGTGTGTGTGTGTGTGTGTGTGTGTGTGTGTGTGTGTGAATATATATCCATATAGATAGGTCGAGTCTCTGGTCCTCAGATCCAGTTATAACTATATAATATACAAAATATGAATTAAAGTCCATCAAATGCTCCTAGATCTAAGCTGGACCACCTTGGTCCCCCCGGTCACCCTGCACTCTGGATTCTTTAGCCTCCTCGGATTCAGCAGCCTCAACAACATCTATATATATCTGTTATAGCTGATTTTACCACTCCAGGTGAATCACACTTGTATGGCCTTCCCCTATCCCTCTGCAGACTCCTTAGAACCCTTGGACCATTTTTTGTCCTTTGATGTTTCCTTGACCATCCCTATAAACATGTGAAAATCAATACACGTGACTTTTAAACCACTAATCGCATATATACACGGGTTTTACCACTAAAACAACGTACATCAGGATGTGTGCAAAATCCAAATCCTTTTGGAGTTTTCCTTGACTTGGATTCGACTCACTTGACTCTTGGTCTTCCATATGCCTTGAGATCGCTCGGATTCGACCTTTCATTACCCCTTTGAAAATCTATATAAAGAACTCTTTGGTACATTGAAGGCATATGAGAGAAATGAGAGCAAACAAACTATAGTCCATTGTTGCCGGAACTTGTGCTTGAGTCTGCATCCCTTTGTCCCTTGGAGCACTTTTGTGTTCTTCCCAAGCTTTCCTTTTTCTTGTGAGCTTGCTATCGAGAGATGGAGGATTGAGGTGGTGGAGGCCCAAGTGGGGGATTCAGTTTCTCTGATTCGCAGACGTGCTGACAGAGGTTGTATCCATTGTAATCTCTGATTTTATATTAATAGAAATATCTTTTCCTATCCAATAATGTATGTTTGAATGAATATTTTATCCATGGATGATTTCAAATGCTTATACATTGTTGATTATATATGTTAGAATAGATCTAACACCAAGATATATAGTATGTTTGTATTGTTTACTTGTTGTTGAGGAAGTAATTTATCAATTCAAGTTAAAGTTGGAAAGCTCAATGGGGATCTACTTCAACTGTCCGAAATAAGGTACAAGGTCTGATCCTTTAGAGTTAGATATTTAATTTCTATTGCATATTGGAAAGGATTGATTTCTGGAGTTAAGCTGTCTGTTGTGGTACCCCAAGCCATAGGAATTTCTCTCCATAATAGAATTGGCGACTCTGCTGGGGAGTTCCTAGTAGTTGTCCTTTGGGGGTTTTCTATCAGCATTTAATGACTTTGAATTGCTCTTTTTCTCTTGTTTCTGTGTCAGGACTGGGGGCATGTTTACCTGGTAGTGTCTGATTGGTGTGAATTTTGTCTCAGCTTGTCTGTTTGCCTTTATTTTTATGCACATTTCTTCCTGTACCCGAGTTTTTAACTCACAGTCACGTATATATGCGGGTTTCACTGCTATTTCCGCGTACACACGTGGGTTTACTGCGAACAGTCGCATATGCCCTTGGTTTTTCCTAGTAGAGGAAGTTGGATGGTTGTTGGGTGAATTTTGATGATTGCTGAGTCTCCTTTGATACTGCTAGAGTCTATATACACCTCTATTTTTTACCAGAGACATTTTTTTTAGGGTAAAATTTGTTTTTTAGGAATGTTCTTGTCATTGCATTTTCGATTTTTTGTTTTGGGATTAGTGCATTAGATTTATTTTACCTTAGTACTTTGCTTGAGTGGTGCTTGAGTGTGCTTGCAGAGTCTGAGGGTTGTAGAGCCATTCTTTTGCTTTAATATCTCATTTTTATTTAAAAAAATCCAAAAATATTTGCTTATCATTATACATTGCATTTTTCATTTTGCATAGTACTTGCACTAGATTTGTTTAGAGTGTTAGTCGGGATTTCATATAGGAAAGCTTGCATCTATCATTTGAAGAAAATTGTGCATTTCACATAGTAGCATACCATGTTTTTCATGGACACAATGCATTTGCATTGATTGTTAGGTGTGCATTTTTCTTCATGTTGTGTCATAATGCCATTAGTTGCATGGCCATATACCTCTTTTGAGTAATAAAGCCAATTAAATTCAACGCTTAAATTAAAATGAACTACACTATTTCATTTGATAGGGTTCACCAACAAGATTAGGTTTTAGGGTCTTGGAATAGTTGATTGTGAGTAAATTCTCCAAGACCAATAAACAACAACATGCATGTGTCTGTCCAGGTGAGTGTGTGAAATTCCTTGGTATAACCAGTGTTTCTTAAGATCCTCCTCTCAAAAGGGAGTTAAGCACGAGGCACTGTGAGTGGTTATTGATTGGGATGACCCCTAGTCATAACTGATTAGCACCGGAGATATTTCCAGAATTGTATTCATATCTGGGGGCTCTTTCGAGAGTTTCGGGGTTTGCTACCCTACCCATATGGTCAATCCCGCCTACGAATATCCGCCTGAGAATTGATTATATTGAGGTGACCTTAGTGGCCTTACCTAGGATATCAAGGGGGTACTTTGCAGGGGTTATTCTGTGGGTGTCCCAGCCAGGTTGGGGTCGGACAACATAGTCACTTTATGCGTTGAAGTTGAGGGCCACAATAATTGATTACATACCTCCGCTTGTTGTGTATTGGAGTCTCAAGCCTCTCCTAGGTGAGACATACCTACTTCATTTGGGAGCTCACTTAACCTACCCTTAATTGCTTGTGGTTGGATTTAGATTTTATTGGTGATTTCTTAGTGCACGTTAGCTTGCCTAGGGTTTACGTAGATAGAGAGTCTTTTATATTTTTTGAGTCATTATGGATGTGGGTGCATCTCCACAACATTATCGTAGTTTAACAGGACTTCCACCTTCTACATCTCCTCCTCCTTCGGGAGAGAGAAATAGACAGTCTAGGCAGACTACTTCGCACATTGATTCACACACGATGGGAGACCATGTTGAAGGTATTCTTGAACCACCTTATCTTGTTTGTGTGTCAGGTCTGGGGGCATGTTTACTTGGTAGTTTCTGATTGGTGTGAATTTTGTTTCAGCTTGTCTGTTTTCCTTTATTTTTATGCACATTTATTCCTGTACCCGAGTTTTTAACTCACAGTCACGTATATATGCGGGTTTCACTGTTATTTCCACGTACACACGTGGGTTTATTGCGAACAGTCGCATATGCCCTTGGTTTTTCCTAGTAGAGGAAGTTGGATGGTTGCTGGGTGAATTTTGATGATTGTTGTGTCTCCTTTGATACTGCTAGAGTCTGTATACACCTCTATTTTTGACCAGAGATGTTTTTTTTAGGGTAAAATTTCTTTTTTAAGAATGTTCTTGTCATTGCATTTTCGATTTTTTGTTTTGGGATTAGTGCATTATATTTATTTTACCTTAGTACTTTGCTTGAGTGCTGCTTGAGTGTGCTTGCAGAGTCTGAGGGTTGTAGAGCCATTCTTTTACTTTAATATCTCATTTTTATTTCAAAAAATCCAAAAATATTTGCTTATCATTATGCATTGCATTTTTCATTTTGCATAGTACTTGCACTAGATTTGCTTTGGAGTGTTAGTCGGGATTTCATACAGGAAAGATTGCATCTATCATTTGAAGAAAATTGTGCATTTCACATAGTAGCATACCATGTTTTTCATGGACACAATGCATTTGCATTGATTGTTAGGTGTGCATTTTGCTTCATGTTGTGTCATAATGCCATTAGTTGCACGGCCATGTACCTCTTTTGAGTAATAAAGACAATTAAATTCAACGCTTAAATTAAAATGAACTACACTATTTCATTTGATAGGGTTCACCAACAAGAATAGGTTTTAGGGTCCTGGAATAGTTGATTGTGAGTAAATTCTCCAAGACCAATAAACAACAACATGCATGTGTCTGTCTAGGTGAGTGTGTGAAATTCCTTGGTATAACCAGTGTTTCTCAAGATCCTCCTCTCAAAAGGGAGTTAAGCACGAGGTAGTGTGAGTGGTTATTGATTGGGATGAACCCTAGTCATAACTGAGTAGCACCGGAGATATTTCCAGAATTGTATTCATATCTGGGGGCTCTTTCGAGAGTTTTGAGGTTTGCTACCCTGCCCATACGGTCAATCCTGCCTACGACTGTCCACCTGAGCATTGATTATATTGAGGTGACCTTAGTGGCCTTACCTAGGATATCGAGGGGGTACTTTGCAGGGGTTATTTTATGGGTGTCCCATCCAGGTTGGGGTCGAACAGCATAGTCGCTTTATGCGTTGAAGCTGAGGGTGACAATAATTGGTTACGTACCTTCGCTTGTTGTGCATTGGAGTCTCAAGCCTCTCCTAGGTGAGACATACCTGCTTCATTCGGGAGCTCACTTATCCTACCCTTGATTGCTTGTGGTTGGATTTAGATTTTATTGGTGATTTCTTAGTGCACGTTATCTTGCCTAGGGTTTACGTAGATAGAGAGTCTTTTATATTTTTTGAGTCATTATGGATGTGGGTGCGGCTCCACAACATTCTCGTAGTTTAACAGGACTTCCACCTTCTACATCTCCTCCTCCTTTGGGAGAGAGAAATAGACAGTCTAGGCAGACTACTTTGCACATTGATTCACACACGATGGGAGACCATGTTGAAGGTATTCTTGAACCACCTTCTCCCATTCAAGTGGAAGATGGGGAGTTTGCTCCTAACTATGATCCCTCACTTGATTTGACTGAGTTAGGTCCTATGATTTCTGAGATAGGTACTTTTCATGAGAGACTTGCTTACTCTATTGTTGATCCCCCATTGACGCATCACCGGTATGGAATGCCAGAGGATGATGAGACTCATTTTGAACCCACGAGCACTAGTTATGGTAGTTATGGTATGTATGGTTTTCCCACACATGATTTGGCATTCCATGTTGAGTCTAAGTTTGAGCCTAACACTATGCCTGGGGGCACTCTCATTCCTTACCATGTAGAGAGGTTTGGGAGCACAAGTCACATTGCACCTTCTATCTCGGCGGTGGAAGCTACATCACATATTCCTCTTAGGTCTAGGGTTAGTGATCCTATTAGGATAATAGATCCGAGACGAGTGACTATAGGGAATAACACGTACATAATTACACAAGTCCCTTCGTCCTCTATCCCTAGTTCTTCTAATGTTCACCCTCCACCTCATTCACGTGGTCCTTCGAGACGAAACATTGCTACAAGTCATGTCCGTACTACGGTTACTCGACTAGTTGTGTCTCAGGTTCATGCACCACCCGTTGTTTCGGGAGCTCATGTTCATACTTCTAGAGGTCATATTACTACTTCTGGAGCGTATAATCCTACTTCCAGAATGTATATTCCTACTTCTGGAGCGTATATCCCTACTTATGGAGTGTCTCATGGGACATCTCATGTGATGACTTATGGACCATATTATGGGATGCAGTATGGATAGGGTTCTTCACCTTATGGGTGTGGGTATCAAAAACCCGCTTACTCTCCAAATTATGGCTTTGTAGCTCCAAATAGTCAAGTTACACCACACTATGGTACTTCCATGCCACCCTATACGGGTCAAACGGGAGGAGGGCACTATGGCCAAGGCCATGGTGGTTGTGGTAATCAGACCTATGTGAATTAGAACTATCAGGGAGCGTTCCATTGACCTAATCATCCTAGGCTCCCTTTCCTCGCAACGCTGAATCTTCTTGACTTGTCGAGATTGATGAACGATCCTGTAGCTCATGACCTGGATTGGGTGGCTATCCCTACTAAGCTTCCCTCGTACATACCCAAATTCGAGGGAAAATTGGGAGAGGATCTGAGCGAACATGTTACTTCCTTTCACCTATGGTGCTCTTTGAATTCCTTACATCAGGACTCAATCCATTTAAGGTTGTTTCAATGAACCCTTACAGGGCCTGCTGTGAAATGGTATATAGAGTTACCTAGGGGGGCATTCACTTTGTTCGATGACATAGCGATGAATTTTCTTAACCACTTCCAGCTACCAGTGTGTTATGACATTGGTACTGAACTCTTGTTAACATTTCAGTAGGATAAAGCCACACATATCTCGGATCATATCTGAGAGTGGCGTAGATGGAAGAGGTTAATTAAAGCCTTTATACCGCTGGAATTCCTCCTTGAATGGTTCCTTAAGTCATTATTGCCGTATATAGCAAAGGATGTTTCTACATTTGGAGTGCAAAATGAGGAACAAGCCATTTTCAGGGCACAGGAACTGGATTTGATTTATGCTCAATCCGGTTTGTTATATGAGATCATTCCCAATGCTCCATGTTCTAGTTTTGACCCCAAAGTTAAACTTGGACCACATGCCGATGGAATTATTGGTTGTGCAAGTGCTAAACCTATGGATTCAGTTGCAAAACAAGTCAGTCAATTGTTAATCAACCAATCTGCTTCGGGGTAAGCCACGAATTCATCTCAACCCACCCAAACGGCGAGTGTACTTTCAATGCAATTGTCGGACCAGAAGGGTAACCAACAGCCTGGACGAAATAAAAAGAAGGGTAAAAATAATTGTAAGGGTGGGAATAGGAATGAAAATGCTAATAATAATGACAAGAAATCCTGTTACCGCATCATTCAAGAATCTTTCGGTTACCGCATCTTTGGGAGCTTCGATCTCGATTGTAGAGCACTCTCAACCAGCAACTGGGAGTGTGGGTGTGGGCATGTATCCATCCCTAATGGGAATTTTTAGTTGTCCTACACCTATCCTTATGATAGGGTCTAGTTCTGGTGAGGCCTCTACATCTATAAGATCGGTGTCTTTTCACACGAGTCATATGGAAGATCCTTGAATTCTTCCTACACTGAATATTTCGAGTGAGCCCATCATGACGGACATGCCATTGCCTGCAACTATGGTAGCTTATCAAGCTAATATTGAGTGTGTTGCAGAGCTCAGTCCTTCCTCTCCATGGATGGAGGAGGAGGACCCTTATGTGCTGCCTGTATGGGAAATACAATCTTCTCATGCGCATGACTTCCTTGATAGTGTTTTTACTTCAGACGAAGCGATTATTGAGGCCATGTCAGGAGTTGAGCCACCATGGGAAGAGCTCCATCATAGATCTTAATTTCTTCCAGAGCTTGAACGCTTGGAACATGAGGAATTTAGGGAGGTTCTTAGTGAGAGAATTGGTAGTCCTATGGTTCCATTAAGCTCTCTTGGTCCAATGGCTGATGGAAACATGGCAAATATATATCCAACGATTCCTATCAATATCTCTCGTGATCCTGGAAGGATAGAGAATGTCTATATTGGGGTAGAATGTTCCCATGCTGAGATTCAAGAATACACTGAGCTGTTTAAATAATTTTGTGATATATTTGCTTGGTCTTACAATGAAATGCCAGGTATCAACCCTCACATTGTTGAACACGAGATTAAGACTTATCCCAATGCTAAGCCCGTTCGACAATGCTTGCGTGCAGTGAATCCTAGGAAAGCACCCGCAATTAAGGTAGAGATAGAGAAACTGTTGAAAGCCAGTTTTATCTATCCCATTCCCTTGACAGAGTGGGTTTCAAACCCCGTTCCGGTTGACAAGAAGCAGGGAGCGATCCGCATATGTACTGATTTTCATGATTTGAATCGTGCCTGTCCTAAGGACAATTTACCCACACCATTTATTGATCATATTTTTGGATGAGTGTGCGGGTAGCGAGGTTTTTTCCTTTATGGACAGCTTTTTCGGATACAATCAGATACAAATTAAACCTGAGGACTAACATAAGACTGCATTTATTTGTCCTAGGGGAACTTTTGCATATCAAAAAATGCCTTTTGGCCTTAAGAACGCTGGAGCTACTTTTCAGTGGGCCATGACATTGATCTTCCATGATCTCAAATCGATTATTGAATTATTTTTGGATGACCTTACTGCTCATTCTCGTATGAGAATGTGTCATTCCTATCATTTGAGATTGGTATTCGAAAGGTTTCGCCATTATTTGGTCAGGTTAAATCCTCACAAGTGCATCTTTTGTGTGAATTCTGGTCACTTGTTAGGATTCATTGTGTCTAAAGAGGGTATAAGATTCGACCCTTTGAAGGTTGAGGCAATACTTTAGTTGTCTCCCCCGAAAAATATTCATCATATTCAATGTTTGCAAGGCATGGAAAAATTCTTACGGAGATTCATGGTCACTTTTTCCAATTTGACTAGAGGCTTCATGCATCTTTTAAAGAAGGACACCACCTTTTGTTAGGATGAGCTAGCCCAGGAGTCCTTTGATGCACTCAAGCAAGCCCTAGCATCGGCCCTGGTTATTATTCCCCTAGACTATAGCCGTTATTTTTTAATTTATGTAGCCGTGTCCATGGAGATGATTGATATGGTTCTATTTCAAGAGGATGAGGAGATCCAAGAGCATGTCATATACTATCTGAGCCGGAATCTTATTGATGCGGAGATCTGTTATTCTCATGTTGAGAAGCTTGCCTTAGCTACTGTATATGCGGTTCAATGGTTGAGACAATATATTCTCCTTCGCCAGAACTTGGTTGTATCCCATGTCAATCAATTTCAATTCATCCTCACTTGAAGGATGATTGGGGGAAAATATAATAAATGGATTGTCATCCTGCAAGAATTTGACCTCGAGTTTGTTTCGGCAAAATTGAAGAAATCGTTAATTTTTGCAGAGCTTATATCAGATTTCCTAAGCAAGTCCAAGGAGTTGGTTTGTGAAGATATGCTTATCGATGAACACATCTTCTTAATCTCAACTTTAGACCCATGGTATGGGGATATCATTATATATTTACAAAAATTGAAGGTCCCCACTCACCTCTCACGAGATGAACGATGACAATTACGTCACGTGTCTAAGAATTACCTCATAGTGGATAACACTTTGTATCGATGTGGGGTAGATTCCATTTTATGACATTGTTTAACTCATGAAGAGGATGAGGTAGTGCTAAATGACTACCATGGAGGGGTGTGTGGTGGTCATTTATCTGGGCTTTCTACAACCCAAAAAATCTTAAGAATGGGTTATTTCTGGCCGTCGATCTTTAAGGATTGTTTAGATGCGGTCAAGAGGTGCCACCCTTGCCAGGTGTTTGCACGTAATATGCATTCGAAACCTGCCCCATTACATCCCATCATCACCGTCGGTCTGTTCACTAAGTGGGGGCTTGCTTTTATGGATTGCAACCCAGCTTCAGCTGGGGGGCATCATCATATCATAGTGGCCGTTGATTACTTCACTAAATGGGATGAGTATATGCCTACAGTTAAATCCAACGGTGAGACAGCTGCGCACTTCATATTCAACTAGATTATTACTCAGTTCGGATTCCGAAAGAGCTTGTCACTGACCATGGATTGCACTTTTAGAACCGTATGATGGAAGAGTTGGCATTAAATTTAGGGTACAAATAAGAGCATTCCTCCTCTTACTACCCTTAAGCAAATGGATAGGTAGAAGCAGTGAAAAAATCACTCAAATACATTCTCCAATGAACCATCACACAAAGCAAGAATAATTGGCACATTATGTTATATCCTGCTTTGTGGGATTATAGAACCATTGTTAAGACTGCCATGGGTTTTTCTCCATATCAACTTGTATATGGAGTGGAGTCGGTATTGCTGGTTGAGTGCAAGATTCCTACTTTGAAGCTAGCCATAGAGCTCTTACCAGACACTTCACCATTGGAGGAGCGTTTGGTCCACCTTGAGCAACTTGATGAGCAGCGTCGAGATGCCTTGGTGGCTCTAGAGGTAAATAAGCATCGCGTAAAGGTCCAGTATGATAAGTCTATCTGACCAAGGAGATTTAGTGAGGGAGACTTGGTCCTTTTGTGGGATCAACTGAAATAACCCTTGGGGGCAGGAAAGTTTAACCCCATGTGGCATGGTCCTTATGTCGTCAAACGTGTGTTAGAGAAGGGTGCTTATGAGTTAGTGAATTATTAGAGGATAGCCTTGGCAAAGCCTAGAAATGGGCTCTATCTCAAAAAGTACTATGCATGATTTTCAGCCAAGGCTGGTTATTGTATATTATTGTATAGTTTTGCATAGGTAGGCATTTTTCTTATAGTGATCGGGTTTGTGATTAGTTTCCGTTTCTTTTGGCAGATGTCAATGGAATCTTCCACCTTCATAGGATTTACGGATGGTGCGAGCCATCACACTCAACACTCAGCCTCTGCTGTTTGGGTGATTTATACTCCTATGGGTCAGGTATTGTCTTCAGGAGGCATATGTTTACGACCATATTCAAATAATGTTGCTGAATATAGTGTTGTTATTATGCTTTTATGGGATGCCATTTTACATGGCGTTCTCTCTCTTGAGGTACGTCTTGATTCGGAGTTAGTAGTGTCACATCTTAATGGTTTGTACCATGTTAGAGATCCGACATTATTAAGAATATTCTTATGTGTGAGATTATTAGAACGACAATTTGACAATATAACATATATACATATTCCAAGAATTAATAATCAAGTTGCTAACTCATATTCTAACTACGTGTTAGATTGGAATTTGTTTCATACACAATAAATTCATCACAAACATAAATTTTTACACATGTAAATAAATAAAACGATCATCATAAAAATTTTATAAATATCCAAAATGTGGTAATACATAGTGTCATGATACAAAAATGGGGCTCTCAAGCCACCAAAATACAATACACGGTAATACAAAATGTATCGCTCCCAGGTATCTAAGCCTGTGGAGGAGGATGGGGGTTGTGATCATGGAATGTCACTATGGCTCTAGCTATCCATCAGAATAATCACACCCATGCTCATGGTACGCCCACCACCTGGCGCTACATGGCCTCAAGCAAGTCCTCAACTTGTACCATGGGAAATATGTGTGTCAGCCTTACAAAGTTGGTATGAATGCTTTGGAGCATCCACTCTGCATCCACACCCATGATATTGTCTCCTCTTCCCCTCTGTCTGTGATGAGGGAATCCTTCAGGCCTCCATGGTACCACATCTACATGCATATGGTAGATGTCACTATGTATTGTCACCCAAAAACATGTATTTTGATTCCATATAATCAGAAAACACAAAAAAATTAAATAACTCAAAAAATTTAAAGAGAGGGTCGAGATTCGTTACCTATGTCACCGTATGCCGATCGTGGTGGTAGCGGCATGTACGGGTCCCCCTGGAAATCTATCCCCGCATAGGGGTAGTCATTGATGGCAACTATATATTGTCACCACCATGGAAAGAAATCAGTTGGATAGGGGTTGGACACCCTACCTCCCCCCAAGTCTGCGCATCACATCCACCCAACACCGTTGGGCCGGATATAGAACCCCGTGTAGAGGAACGTCAACTCTAGGGCTCAATCCTGGAACATGCTCAGTATGCTACTGAAACCGAAGTTTCACACTCTGCCCATCTTACACTCACTGAGCTGATATTTCGTGTTGCCCAGTAGTGCAGCGCTCCAACCATATACCGTGGGTCTCATGCACTCCACTGCATAGAACATCAGAGGCCATAAGGCCTGGTGGAGTGAAGCCAAGCTTGCTATCCTACCCAGTGTCAGTAGGATGGCCTTTAGGCCCAACACCTGTATGGATTTAGTTGGGATCTGACTCCCCACCTTCTCCGTGTTCGGATAACAGTACACTGCAATGTACTCATATATATCTAGGCCACCTCCAGGACCGTGAGAACGTAGGTTCACTACTTCCCCCCATCAGGAAAGTCTAGTAATAAAGTATATGTCCTCCACCTATATGGTCAGGGACATCCCATCTATCTGGAATGACTCTGAGTCTGGATCCCAGTCGTACACCAACATCTGCAATAGTCCTGGTTTGGCACTTAAGCCACCAAGACACCAAAATGTGTAGAGCCCACATGTAAGTAGCGCTTGTTGAGCCATTAGAGTGGCCCTTACTACCTCTTCTACATCACCGTGTTCACTTTCTCTCCATTCTAGGACCATCCTGCACAAAAAAATTGAGTTTTTCCCATTAGAACACTTGAAAAACCTTAACCTTGGCTGCATACATGACTGTTTTTCAAACATCCATGTATGTACACGACTGTGAGGGCATTTTATACATATATCCAGCCCTATACGTAGAAAAACCCTCGATTTCCATGTGGGCCACAGCGCCTATTTTAGAATGTCCTAGAAATCCAAAATAACCATGGAATTTGACAAAAATTGCATCAAAATGGAAGAGTGGAGCATGCGTAAGTACTTGGAAAAAACGGTTCTGGATTCCATCGACTGGATCTCTCGGAATTCGTTGTTGAAGTTCGGAGCTCAAATGGGTAAAAATTTCAAATGTTTTATAATGTTTTGAATTTTTTACTATTTATAGAATTTTTTCAAAATTTTGAAAACTTTTACCCCCTTCCCTATAGTTTGGACCGTTTCTAATCTGTTTGGACCATTTTTTGACTAGTTTATGATGTAGGAGACCTTTTTGAGTGTCGTTTTAGCCGTTGGATTGACCCATTCGTGCCGATTTCAAGTATCATGTCTAAACTGGCATATAGGTTAGGTTTCATCACCATTTGCATTTTTCATGACCTTATGACCATTTCATTATAGCCTTAGGTACGAACCCACTCTATTATGTCACGGAACCTTCTTGCTATTTTAGAAGTGGCATGATATGAGTGGTAGAGCTTTACCTTACATGGGTACCCTAGTTAGCGCCTTATTTGCATTTGGTGCCCATGCTGACATTTTGTCCCTTAGGGTGTGGGAGTAGAGCTTTACCTTACATGGGTACCCTAGTTAGCGCCTTATTTGCATTTGGTGTCCATGCTGACGTTTTGTCCCTTAGGGTGTGGGAGTCCATTGTATAGTATTTCCATGACATTTCGCAAGAGCCTCATACTCCTCTTGATCTTTTGTTGGCCTATTTCCCTCAGGACTCCCTTATGTCAAGATGTAATTGCATTATCATGAGATTTTCCTGCCTTATTGAGCCTTATGCCAGCTTCCCTGACATTGAGTTTCAACCATATAGCCCGAGCTTGTCTCATGTCTAGCCATGCAGAGCAATTTTATATATCCTTTGCAGCTTGATTCCCTATTTTTACCGGGAGGGGATTTTCTCCCGAGTGTCACTATCTTACACATGTATCCTTGCATTGAGCATAGGTATGTTCCAATGCTTGGAAGTAGTTTGTTTTCCCCTATGACACTCGTCTCCTCCTAGTTTGTAACTATAAAGTAGTTTTATTCTTTTTCAAGCTTTTTAAATATTTCAAAAAGTCCAAAAAAATAAAAAAACCAAAATGATGGACAAGGAAGATGTTATCTTTTGGCGGCTGTCGAGTCATGTTGCCTTCGAACAGAGCACTGTATATCACATTTGTTGGTTGGGTTTATAGTTTGATTTTAGGAGTTGTACTCATTTATCTGAGTTTATCTCCATCAACTAGTTAAGCTTCTATTCCCCATGGAGCCTCAGTTGATGCCTCCTGTGTCGCAGAGATGTCCCAGTTTTTTATATCGAGTCTCTGCTACCTTTATTCAGTCACCATTTTCCGTTATGCTCTTGTTTGAAGGAAGTTGAAACCTGAGTCGACCATTCCTTAGTTATCTTGACTTTGCATGTCGGCCATTCCCAGTACAATTACTGGTTCATGCACCTTATGATTGAGTCCTTCCACATTATATAGCTTTGCTGAGTACCTCATGTTGGATGATGGGGGATGCCTTAATGCCCTCCTTCCAACGGATTTCATCCCATCGACTTCAGATCATTTATTCTGGGATTGGAATCTAGCATCATTTTTGAGTTCCTTGAAACTTGCAGTCATCAGTGGTAGGTTCTCTCGCCATCGGCAGTCTTTGGGAATACATCAATGTCCCTTGATCAATGAATCCTCTCAAGTGTTCAACCTCAACACATTTATTCACACTTGTTAATTTGCACTCTAGTACCTTGATTCCCATTTTCATTATCGATGGGTGATCTCGCATTTGTTAACGGTATACATCAATGACAGATAATCAGACGATGGACTACTATGTTCGACCTCGACACCTCTATTCACATAGTAGGACATGTACTCGTAGCAGCTTTGGTAGAAGACCTTCCAGATTGGTGGCATCTCTTATATGCTACCTCCTTGATTGTGCCAGTGTTCATGAGATTTCAGCTCTTGTGACTTGATTCCAGTATATGTCAGACATTTCCAGCTATTATGGAGATCTTCATCCATTGTATACCTTCAGCCATTATGGAGATCATGGTCCTTTGTATATCTCCATCATGGAGATTCTGATCTACATATATTGTACGTGGCGATGACCACTTATGTGATATTCTGTATCATGCCTATTCATGGCCATTGTACTCTTATGTATCCGGGACTGCTATATGTATTTGCAATTATGTGCAGAGTTGTATCATTGTACTATGCTGATTGGGTGGCTGGTCTTCCATTTGGGATCCTTCATCACTCCACTTCTGGGATGGACTTATAATGTATTTCATCCATCGTATGACCCCTCTGAACTCACACATTAGGGAGAATCTGTTATAGATGATTTTACCACTCCAGGTGAATCACACTTGTATGGCCTTCCCCTGTCCCTTTGCAGACTCCTTAGACCCATTGGACCATTTTTTTCCTTTGATGTTTCCTTGACCATCCCTATAAACATGTGAAAATTAATACACGTGAATTTTAAACCCCTAATCGTGTATATACGCGGGTTTGACCACTAAAACCGTGTACATCGGGATGTGTGCAAAATCCAAATCATTTTGGAGTTTTCCTTGACTTGGATTCGACTCACTTGACTCCTGTCCTTCCATATGCCTTGAGATCACTCGGATTCAACCTTTCATTACCCCTTTGAAAAGCTATATAAGGAACTCTTTGGTACATTGAAGGCATATGAGAGAATTGAGAGCAAAGAAACTATAGTTCATTGTTGATGGAACTTGTGCTTGAGTCTGCATCCCTTTGTCTATTGGAGCACTTTTGTGTTCTTCCCAAGCTTGCCTTTTGCTTGTGAGCTTGCTATCGAGAGATGGAGGATTGAGGTGGTGGAGGCCCAAGTGGGGGATTCAGTTTCTTTGATTCACAGACGTGTAGACAAAGGTTGTATCCATTGTAATATCTGATTTTATATTAATACAAATATCTTTTCCTGTCCAATAATGTATGTTTGAATGAATATTTTATCCATGGATGATTTCAAATGCTTATACATTGTTGATTATATATGCTAGAATAGATCTAACACCAAGATATATAGTATGCTTGTCTTGTTTACTTGTTGTTGAGGAAGTGATTTATCAATTCAAGCTGAAGTTGGAAAGCTCAATGGGGATCTACTTCAACCATCCAGAATAAGGTATGAGGTCTAATCCTTTAGTGTTAGATATTTGATTTCTATTGCATATTGGAAAGGATTGATTTCTGGAGTCAAGCTATCTATTTTGGTACCCCAAGCCATTGGAATTTCTCTCCATAACAACACTAGTGTTGCTCTGGCTACCCACCTCATAAGGCATATCCAGACAGGTGGTACACCAACTACTAAATTTTGCATGATGGCTGGGATGTGCTCAATTCGTAAGGTAGGTAATCTCTCGGTAAGCCTAGATAGCTTCCCCTCAAGAACCCTAATCAATCCTTGGTCTTCTCCCAAGACAGGATGCACATACACGCGTGGATGCCGTGTAGGGAGGAATGGTCCAATATCTGCATTTTGAAATTTTAAAAAGGATTAGAACTCTTATACATATGTATATATTTCTGTATTTAAAATTCATTAAAATTTTAAAATATTTGAAAATAAAAATTACCTAACTCTCCCCATGCTCCTCTTGGAGGGAGGACGAGGTCAGTATCACCACGGAAATCTAACCCAGCATATGGAAACTGCTCCAAAGCTAGAAACTATCACTCCCACCAAAAGTAGAATTCATCATCATAGACACTCCACACCAATCCACCACCTCCCTAGAGGAGGAAAATATCTCCCCACCTACTCATCCTAGGATGACGAGGAGAACGAACTGGTAGTGGCACTACAAAACTCAATCCCGGCACTCTCTCAAAGAAGAAGGCTGCTTGTATGCTGGAATAACCAAAATTCTTCCTCCTGCCTCTCTTGCAGTCAGAGAGCTATTTTCTCATTATCGGGGTCACTCCTAAGCACCAGTCATAAAGGGCTCCCTGCATACAGTCTACTGCTAATTTCATCTGGTTTTGAGTTGCAAGGTGAAATGATGATGACCCTGCAACCCTCACTATAGTGCTCGTCAGTACCTGCAATGGGAAGTTGCAAATGCACACAATAGGGATGCAACTACCCCTCTTTTGCATGCTTGGCTCATAGTATATATCAATATAGTTCTGTACACTTAGAGGGTCACTGCCTCTGTCGGTGCCTTCCAAGTTCATTGGAGCTCCCCGTCATGATAAACCAACAATGAAATAGACATCCTCCGAAGTAATCTCTAAAGACTCACCTTGAAGGTCAAACATGCCCAAATCATGATCCCAATAATTTATTAGGAACTCTAAGAGGTGGACATTGGCCCGCATAGGTGAGGTACAGAAAAACTTCAATAACCCACTTTGTCGTAAAACATTCACTGTGGGGTCATCTTGAAGAGCTTCTTGGTCCATGTCTTCATGTTCTCACTCCCTCCACTCAAGCACCATCTTTCAATCTAATAACCAAGCAATTGCCAACCATTAGATTCACGCAGCATATGCCACTGTCTTTTAAGGTAAGCCACGTACTGTACACGACTGTCTTTCAAGAAACCCGCGTACAGAATGCGTGTACGTGACTTTTAATATGCCAAACCCGCATACACAGTGTTGTTGTTTTGAAGGTGTTAAAAACATGAAATTAGGGCTCAATTTTGACAATTGTTTGGATCAAATGAAAGAGCATGGAGTGTAGTTTTACCTGACACTTGCGGATTTGGGAATGGTCCACCGGATCGTCCACACCAAGCAATCAAAGGTAGAGGTGAAAACTTGTCTTTTTTGGTTAAAAAATCAAATGGTGAGTTTTTATTTATGTTTTGAACTATTTATAGAAAATTTATTTTTCAAGTGGGTTTTTCCCTATAGTTCATAATTTTTAAAACTAATACCATATATTTTCTTCCATGTGATAGGTTTATCATCATTTTTAAGGTGTTTTTGCTCATATATGATGGTTTTTTTGTCATTTCACATGCATTATGCATTTATACCTACTCCATCTTAAACCTAGCATTAACATTTTGACCACGAACTATGGTATTTTTTAACCATTAGCTCCTTGTATTTACCATTGTTCTTCCGTGGATAGGGATTTCCTCCCATGAGTATCCTTACTTAGAACCTATTTTGTTTTTCGATACTCATGCTACAACTGTCTTAGGTTCAGAGGAGTCATTTTAGCTATTTTTCACGCCAAAGTGAGCCTCATTTTGGTCTCTTTTTACAAGCTATCCCTTTATAGGACTCCTTGCCCTTATGGAGTTTCTTTAGGCCTAGGTCTAACTCCTTAAAACAGACTTGACTGCCAAGTAAACTTGTCTGTTCAAGCTCGTTAAGAATAAATGAATGGGCATCCACATTGGTGGTAGGTTATCTCTTTCTCGGACCATGTGGAATAATACGAGAAAGGATCACTCTCTTTTCTATGGAATTGAGAAGAGTATTCTCAGGTACAGTTTTATCACTTTTTCGGACCTGAGGGACTAAATTTATGGAAAAGGAACACCCGGTATGAGCTCAGTTTTCTCTTTTTCGTGCTCTATACCTAAACATGAAAAGGATTCCAAGTGTACTTTGTGTCTTTGTCATGCTTGTTAAACACTAAGAACAAAGCATCAAGTTTATTATTGTAAATCCCATTTCTCGTACTCAAATGGATCTTTCTGAGTGATCTTGCTTTCCTTCACACTCCTAAAACTCAAGCTAAATGCTGCTCTCGAAGGAGAGTTGGGTAGGTGGTAATTTAACCTTTTTCGAAACTCCCTGACGAAGTACGAAAACGGTACACCTTTTTTTCTACAGAAGTCAAGAGAGTTCTTATGTGGTATGTTTTATACTTTTTTGGCCTCAGGAGACTAAATTGGATGAAAAAGGACCCCCTTGGAGTCTTCTTTGGAGTTTTTAGACTCTCTAAATATGAAAACACCATGTGAGAATGTACTAGTTCGGGCTCATAAAATCCACGAATCAGTGACACTATCAAGCATTATTCCCTCTCCTCTTCAAGCTTGTCAAAAAATGAAGAGAGATTCGAGTTGACTTTCCTGGACTCATTAAAATTTAACAGGGAAGGTAAGGAAGAAGTTTTTCTTTTGGTTCTCAGTTAGTGGCAGCATGTCATCCTTGAATAAAGCACTCTCTGTTTTTTCCGATACTCATGTCTTAGTGTTCACTTTCAGTTCAGCTATTACTTCAAGTTTCTTACTCCTCCTCTTGTCAGTTCTACCTGGGAATTTGATCATGTCTCCTACATGACAAATAAGTTTAGTTGTACGATCTGTAAAGTTAAAATCTTCCTTGGGTCATCTCTGTGTCGTGCTCACTATTCAAGGACTTAACCCTGTGTCTGATCTATATCATGATTCCATCATTGTCATATCTATTAATACTTGTGTCTCCCTTCCTTTTCCCAATTCCTAGTCACTCTTGTGATCCATTGGAGGATCTATTACCTTCCTTATCACATTATGGTTCCGCATCAACACTTCCTCACTATGAAGACCTAGAGTTTTGACGATCGTACCTTAGGATTCACTTTCATTATTGGTGAATTCCTTTGCTTTAGTTGTTAATTATCACCTATTGATTGACAATCTGTTGAATTCGTTCCATGTTTGACTTCAATAACATCTATTCACATGGATTGGATTGTACTGGTTCTTTGTGATTGTTTATGAATACCTTAGTTTCACATCCATGGACTAAGTTGCACAAGATTATGTTCTGGTTACTTACATAGCTTCCAGATCTTTGAAGACTCATCATTATTGTATATTGTGGCTTTGATCCACCTTTGTAATATACGTGGTCATGTACCCGTACTATATGATGTACTCAAATATTGTAAAAGAGCTAGTGTTCTAGTATATTGAACATAGCATCCTCAGATATGACTTTGTATATGACATTATTTTGTATTTGTTTCAGGTACTACTCTGCTCCATTGGACTTCTGAGTTCTCCAAAGATAATTATTATAATGTATTTCAGCCATCACTTACCTTTGACCTCACACATTAGGGGGAATATGTTATTAACCCAAATGGCACTTCTCTGTCCGAGTGCCGACAATTCGTTATGTTGGTACACAAAAGGACATTTTAGGATTGAAGTTTGTCAAAACACTACAGATGGGCATGACATGAGCTGCATTTATCCTTCAACCAGCTTTCCATTTTATTTTTCTAAGTGTAGATTAGCATACGCAACTATCTCCATTGAAAATTGCATACATACACGGCTATTCTTGTTGACAACCCACGTATTGTACACGACTATCTCCATTACAACCTGCGTACAGATCTATACGCGGGTTTCCTTTAAGAGACTCGCGTTTCATACACGAGTTTCCTATATCAATAGTCGTGTACATCTCCATTCGACATTAAAAAATATAAATAACGATTAATGGAGATTAGTTGAGCCCTAATCATTAACCATCTCAACTGTCTCAACCTCCTCAACCTTTGAAACCACTCTATTCCCCAAAGTATAAATAGAGGCCTTAGGGAGGACATTAATCAATCAATTTTGGAGAGCAAAGTTATGCTGGTGGTATATATTTAGAATTCTTGGAGCAGCAAAACTCAGAGTCCTTTGGTTGCAGAGGAGTCCTTGTCTCAAGCGTTGGGTCGTACACTTATCTCATTCATTGATTGTTAATAAAGAGAATTATTCTTCCAACATTGTGTTGAGTCTCTTTCATGTATTAGGGTTGATGAATATATTTGATTAAGAACTATATATGTTGTTTATCTATCGTGTTATATATACATGTATAATATTTTACTTGGAGAATTTTCTCTTTGCAGGTGAAGGAGGTGCATCCCTGAAAGCTTTGGAGAGAAGCAGAGTGGAAGAAGATAAAGCTTGGAACAACTATCAGTTATTGGGTGAGTCCAATATTTCTTCCTATTTCCTTTCTCTAATTAGCTAAAGCTAATTGTCTACAAGTTTTAGAAGTAAGTTGGTAACCCCAGACCCTAGGTTACAAGGGTGTTTATTCCTGAACAATAGTGGGATTGTCAGTTCTAATGAGAATCATGAGATGGCCAGTACAACAATCATTTTTAACTGGATCTTGATGTTTCATGGTGGTTCAACTGTAGTCATGTGAGAGGTAGAGGGAAGGATAGGGTTTTGATTTCTATCAGTCATTTCAGATCAATCACGACCTTTTATCCTCCAATTTATGATTTATTGCAGTCCCCCAGTATTTTTGGTGGTTTAAAGTGCTAGATTATGACATGCCTCATGCTGACGAGTTTTATTTTGATGGACAACTAACTGTTTTCCTTTTTTGGCCTTTTCAGAGGTTAAGATAATCTAGGGTTTAATTCGCAAGCTACCGAAAGCTAGGCCTTTCGGTGGCTAATGAACCATTGGTCCATTCTCCTAAGCCACCAAAAGTCTCCTTTCCAAAATTTATTAAAAATGAAGTTAATGTGATTTTGGTGGTTTAATGTCTTCTTGGACCCATTGCTAAGCTGCCAAAAGTTGGGCTTTTCAGTGGCTAATGAATTGTTGGCAAGTTCGCGTAAGCCACTAAAATCCCCCCTTCCAAGTTTTTATTAAAAACATGATCAAAAAGCTTTCGGTGGTTAACGTGGTCCTGCATTGAAACTGTTAGTTGCCGAAAGTTAGGATTTTCAGTGGCTAATGAACTGTTGACAAGTTTGCTTAAGCCACCGAAAGATAAAACTTTCAAATTTCTTGAAAAACATAATACCAAGCATTTCACTTTTGTTAATCACCCAAACATATTTTATAATATGCACTGAAATCTTCCTTACTATGAAAAAATAAATTATTTTAGTTTGACCTATTGAAAAATAATTTATTTTAGGAGATAACAGAGCAGATGAAGTCTTGTTATCAACCAAAATGGCACTTCTTCGTCCGAGTATTGACATCCAATATGTCGGGACACAAAAGGACAATTAGGATTGAATTAAGACAAAATAATATATATGTACATGACTGATGATACATGATCTCCTGACTAGCGTCATACATTTTTATTTGGATATTAGGGTTGCACACGCAACTATTTGCATTGCAACCCGCGTGTCATACATGACTATTTTAATTGTAACCCAGGTGTACCAACACACGAGTTTCCTTTGATCAAGGAGCATGTCACAGGTTCCTTTCCTATATACATACTCATGTGTACCTTAATCCAATGTTAAAAATAATAAATCATGATTAGTCAATACCAGTGGAGCCTTAATCAATAACTATCTAAATTGTATCAACCATCCTAACCTTCGAAACCTCTCTATTTCCCCATGTATAAATAGAAGGCATAGGATGGGGCTAATCAATCAATTTGAGAAGAGAAAAGTTATTTTGGTGGTATGCCTTAAGACGTCTTGGAGCAGTAGAACTCAGTATCCTTAGTTTGCAGAGTCCTTGTTTCAAAAGCTGAGTTGTAATATTACCATTCTCTGTTTATGAATAAAGAAAGTTCTTCTTCCAATATTTGTATTGTTGTTTTATCATGTATTATGGATTATGAATGATTTCAATAATTTTATTATGAATATGCATTTCAATAACCATTGATATATATATGAGATATTGTTGGAATAATTTTTCTTTTACAGGTGAATTGGAAGAGCCTTGGAAAGTTTGAAGAAGATAGAAAGAGGAGAAGACCAATCTTGGATCAACTGTTATAAACCGGGTAAGTTAAGCCTTCTTCCTATTCCTATTTAATTTTCTAAATAAGTTGATTGTCTACAAGTGTCTTAGTAATTTGGTAACCCCAGAGACCCTAGGTTACAAGGTTGCATTTTCGTGAACAACAGAACTAGTGACTCTGCAAGGGAGTCCAGCCTGATGTGGTTCCATTCTTTAGGTACCCTTACCTACCTTTGCTTCTTTTTTATTCTGGGTGTGTTCAGTCTGTTTTTGGATTTTGATTTATATTTTGGCTTGTGTAGAGTCTTGTTGCTAGTATTTTTTCGTTGAATTTTTTTTAGTAGCACACGGTTGTCTGCCTAGATAGTCATGTGTTTCACTGTGTACATGCGAGTTTCCTCTTGGATAGCCGCATTTCATACACGGGTTGTATGTATAGACATTCGCATGTTTCCTGTAGCAGTATTTTGGTCTATTAGGGTTTTCTTGTCCCTGATTTTTGGCTTTTTTATTGCTTGTGAGGCTCTATTTATTACATGACTCTATGAGTCTGAGGTCTGTACGTCACATCGTATACTTGATTTCGTCAAGTCCTTGATATTTTGTGTTTGATTTTCTTGCATTAGTGAGTGTAGGTGGTCCTCCTGCTTGGTTGTGTAGGTATGAGTGCTTGTGTTCTAGGTCAGTGATCAAGTCCTTGAATTATTTCTACTCTATACTGCTTTCTGTAGTCTCAGTTTGTCACTCTTTTCTTTGTGGATCTAGTAAACTTTTAAGTTTGTTAGTTTCTCCAAGTCAGGGTTTGTTCCAGTATTCTTCCTCGTAGTTGAAGTAGGCCACTTTGGGATCCTTTTGCCTCATTTCATTACTGTATGTTTAGATTAGCCAAATTTGCTCAAGTTTGCATTTATGTGAATTGTAGTTTTTGAAGTTGTTTGAAAAGAAATGACAAAAATATTTTGCATTAGGTTGCATGTAGTATTTATTTTCATTATTTTTCAAAGAAATCTCGATTTTTTTTAAAGTCTTGTAGTTTCTCATACTTAGTCTTAAGTTCATTAACTTGCATTTACAAAAAGAATTTTTTTTTTATCTTAGTAGTTGCAATTTTCTTTGAAAATTTACTTTTATGCATCATTTTTTCTTTCTTTTATCGAGTCTATACCATCACATAAGTTTCACGCCATTTGCCTCTGACTAAAAATAGCCTATTAAAAAGAACGATATAATTTAAAAATTATTAGCAAGTTTTCTTTTTTAGGCTCGTACACCAACTAGCTTAGGCTAGACTTGTGGATTAGGGAGTTTTAACTCTCCACGAGTATTTGATTCTAGACGTAGTTGGCCAACTGTTGGGGCGCACACTCCATATTGGGTAACTCCGCGGTTAGTTAGGAAATTTGTAAGTGGAGCCATGGGTCAAAATAGTCTTAGGGGTGTCAGGGTAAGTCAAAACCCTCCCTTTTTGTAATAAACCCATGGTTTAAATTCAGGGTTTAGGGTTTGTGGGTGCCCATGGTTTAAGACCATGGTTTTGTAAAACTGCACAGTATAAATAAGCGCTTATGTAAAATGGATAGGTTAGTCTTTTTGATGTAAAGAAAGATAAGGCGAAGTAAGGTTGGTTTTTGTAAGGAAAGGACAAGTCCCAGCTGTGTGTGTGGACGACCTCTGCAGCTGTGTGCGCAGAGGGTTTTGTAAGGAAGAAAAAAAGATCTGCAGCTGTGTGTGCAGAAGCCTACTACTGTGTGCGCGGCTGTTAAGAGCTGAAGGAATCTGCAGCTGAGTGCGCAGATAAACTGTGGTTTTGAGGAAAGAGGAATAAAACGCAGTTTGTGGACGTAGCCCCTACACTGGGGGTGAACCACGTTATATTTGGTGTTGTGGTTTTGTTGTTTTGTTTCTGTATCTGTCATTTTCATGCATTAAACTAAATATATCTGATAATATAAGATCTCTGCTAATACTAAGCTTCTCTGTGAATTCCCCGTAGTGGGTTATGCAAGTTTGGTTTGTTTATTATGCTGTGAAGTTATATGTGAATGAATGATAAGTTAACAAGAAGTTGATTAATAATTGTTTAGAAAGGCTAAGGTACAGTAATACCCCTCTCTGCATGCAGAAACCTGATTCTGCGGCACCCCATTGTTGTTTCGGGTGAGACTGCAACCTGCGCGCAGGTTGTTGCCGAAAGGGCCAACATAGTGGGTCTTTTGTTGGTGCGACGTATAAGCGTTAACCCGGGTCTGCCCATGTGCCCAACAAATTGGTTCCGTTGGCGGTTGAACTCAGTACCTGCTCACGAGGGGTTTACCTTGTACCACAAGGGCTATGTTTTGGAGGCCCTCGGTGAAGGACATCCGTGATTGGTTCGCTGAAACCTGTTTGCAATTCGCACAGCAAGAAAATACGAACCCGTGTCGAAGCGCAAGTGAATTTTTACAACGAGTTTGCCATTGATACAAGCACTTCTTTCAGTGACGCTGAACGGAAGTCTTTCACAGATCTCCGTGGTAAGTTTTTGAATTTATTAGGCTTAAGAATTAAAATACTATTGGCCAAAATAGGTATATTGCTGTTTAATTCCGATTATTAGTTTAGTCGTACTAACATATGTTTGCAAGTGCCATTCTCTCGGACGAGCAACACGGGTTGCTGCGAAACGGGAAAAGGTATAAGCGGAATTTTAGCCCCTCTTTCTTAAGCCAGGTTACCACGTCCACCCCTGTAAACCCTGAAGAGTCGGACTCCGCACACAACCCTGCGGTTGAAAACCCGCCGGCTACCCCGCAACGCCGCCCCGCTACCCCTGACATTCCGCCGCAGTATAAGAGTCAACTAGGTTCGAGTATTCCGGCCACAGGCCAGTCTGCCCGTGCAAATCCCCCCCCTTCCACCGCCAGTCCCCTTCCCAAAACCACCCGAAATTCCATGGCCCACCTCGTTGATGATATTAAACTCCCCATCTTTAAAGGCACGGGCTCCGAAGACCCAGAACAGTTCTGGTTTCTCTGCGACGCGGTATGGACCGTGAAAAAAATTACCGATCCGGATGTGCGCGCCGCGCAGCTCATTACATCTTTTCGGGATAGGGCTCTGACTTGGTTCATGAAATTTTCTAGCACTCAAAACCCTACTTTAGGTGAAATCAAGGCGGCCATAATCAAAGAATTTAAGAAACCTAAATCGGAGTCGCAGAGCATCACTGAACTCAAAGAGATTCAACAGCGGCGCGGTGAATCGGTCTGGGACTTTGATCAGAGATTCAAAGTTCTACTGGACCAAGTCAGTTTTACCATTAGTCCTGCGCAGCACAAGGAATGGTTTATTACCGCATTGTTACCACATATCCGAACTCCACTCATGCAACAGAAAGTTGCTGACCAGCAAGAGGCTCTAGAAATCGCAATGAAACTAGAGACCGCCCCTGTCGGAGATGACTCTAGGGTTGCTCAAATCCAAGCGCAATTAGCTGCGATGGCCCTGGAACTCCGCGAGATGAAAAAGGGAAAGTCTGACTGCGAAGCGGGTTGGTGTACGCAATGTCGGACTGAAGGACATGACAAGGAACGGTGCCCTCTGATAGCCAAGTACCTGCAGACCGGCGCGCCGAACCCCTTTCCGCCACAGGTTCTCTATTGTGAGCTTTGCAGAATGACAGGCCAACATCGACCTGAGAACTGTTATCTGTTGCAAAGGTATGCGCAGGGACCTAAGAACCCCTACTGTAAATTTTGAAAATCTATCGGTCATAATGAAGAGGAGTGCCGCACCTATGATGCCTACAGGGTGCACATGGAAGGCCCACATAATGACAGTTATGGCTACCAGGGGGGTGCCTCTGGCCGAGGTACCTCTGGAGGTCGTGGAGGCATGGCTGGGCGAGGCCGAAACCAAATTGTGTGTTATAATTGTAACCAAGTCGGGCATTTGGCTCGCGACTGTCGGAACCCAACTACGACATGTCGGTATTGCCGCGCCATCGATCATGTGATTGAACAGTGCCCTCAGCTGATCGCTAAAATTTAGGCACAACAGACTATCCCTACTCAAAGCCTTCAGATAATTTCTGTAGAGCCCCGCCCTGTGGCGACCATTAATGTCGTTACACGTAGTGGACTCACGACACATATCCAGGAAACGCCAAACCGCCCTGTCGAAGCTCTAA
>LPNX011014812.1:0-65087 GCA_001517045.1 Pseudotsuga menziesii
CATACAAATGCATTTGACTTGTAGGAAAGATCGCATACATAATCACCTACAAGCAAAGAAGAATGAAGACTTGTTCTGAAGAACAAGTGACGACATTTCAAGAAAAAGAATAATATGATGAATATAGTGACATCATTGATGCAGAACCTTCCAGACAAGAAGAAGTAACTAAGAAGAAATGGAAGACCAGTTCAAGAAGAATGATGTCAGGGCGTAGTATCGAGACCTGAAGAGAAGTTCATAGTTCCATCATGCAGTAGATGGAAACATCGTGCGATACAAAGAAAGATTCGTAGCATGAGGCTTCTCACGAAGAGAAGGCATAGTCTACGAAGAAACATTTACAGCTAATAGAAGTGAAGTCACATGACATGCATAATCATGTGTGCAAATGAAAGAAGGCCTTATACGAGTTCAAAAGACACCCATGGGATAACACATACATGATGAGCTTGATGAATATCTTAACCTTTTCTACAAGGTTGATAGAGGATGACAAGCTCACAGATGGGTGCAAGATGAACTTTTGAAGAAGTTCAAGATAGAGGATCTTAGTATCCAGTGATCCTAGATGGATACTACTTGTCACTCCAGCACAGAATGTTTCGGTGCATAGAGTACGGAAGACAGAGGGAGTGATTGCATAATATCCTAAGGTTCGACATGGTACGACAGGATGGGCAGATTACTGATGATTCTAGGCTTTACTGACAGTAAAGCGGATTCCAACCTTTGATCCAAGGTTGAAGGTGGAAGACCAGTGATGCTCCTGTTATGTGTCGATGCACTACTGTTCTAGGTATGGAGGTGTGGCAGAGTACAGATGGGATCTTCCTTGGACAAGGGAAGTATGCAGTAGAGATCCTGAAGAGGTTCGGGATGATGGACTGCAAGGCGATGGCCACACCTATGGCATCGAACCTGAAGCTATTGAGTGATGCTTTGTCAGAGTCGGTTGATGCTACGATGTATCGTCAGATGATTGGGTCATTGATGTACCTGACGAACACGAGACCAAATATCTGCTTTGCTGTGAACACCTTGAGCCAGTACCTGACAGATCCAAGAAGTGTTCACTTGACTGCTGCAAAGCATATTCTGAGGTACCTGAAGGGTACAATTGATTATGGGCTCAAGTACGATGCAAATCAGAAGATTAACCTGGAAGGTTATGTTGATTCAGATTGGGCAGACAGTGCCATCAACAGGAAGAGTACTTCGGGATGCTGCTTCAGTATGGGATCAGGTGTGATCTCTTGGTCTAGCAGGAAGCAATCCTGTGTGGCACTGAGTAAGGCTGAAGCAGAGTATGTCGCAGCTTGTTCAGCTAGTTGTGAGGCAGTATGGCTATGGAAGCTACTGTCTAATATATTTGATCTCCAGTTAGATGCTACTTGTATACATTGTGACAACCAGAGTTGCGTGAAGTTGTCAGAGAATCCAGTGTTTCATGACAAGTTGAAGCATATCGAGATCAAGTATCACTATATCAGGGATATGGTGTAGAGAGGAGCAGTGAAGCTCATGTATGTTGCGACGGAGGAACATATAGCTGATGTATTGATGAAGCCATTGGCTAGGCTGAAGTCCGAGTACTTCAGAGAGAGACTTGGTGTTCTCCAGATTGAGGCTTCCTCCCAGAGAAAGTGATGAGACCCATAGCCATTCTAACATGGTGAGAGGATTGGTTCCTTCCATGGTCAGATGTAAGGGCTGAGCCATTCCGTCATGGGGAGAGGATTGGTTCCTTCCATGTCAGATATGAGTGCTGAGATCCATAGCCATTCTGACGAGTAGGTCAGATATAAGGGCTGAGCCATTCTGACATGGTGGTAGGGTTTCTCCCTTCCATGTCAGATATGAGTGCTGGCCATTCTGTTGAGCAGGACAGATGTAAGAGCAATTGCCATTCTAGGAATGGAGGCACTTGGTTAGTTACCAGGAACACTTGGTGTAAGAACTGAGTAGCCATTCTGATGTGATAGAGGGATGTGTTCCCACTTGATCAGATGTAAGGGCTGAACCATTCTATTCATGGCTAAAAGATTAAGTTCCTTCCATGTCAGATGTGAGTGTTGGCCATTTCGACGAGCAGGTCGGATGTAAGGGCAACTGCCATTCTCTAGGAGAATGGAGGCGCCTGGTCAGTTTCTAGGTAGCTCAGTCGAGGAGGACTGGGGGCCATTCTGATATGATTGCTGGGATGTGTTTCCCTCATGATCAGATATGAGTGTATGCCCTTCCATCATTGTGAGCAGGATGTGTTCCCTCCTGGATGGATGTAAGTGCTGAGCCTTGTCACAGATGATAGTAGATGTGTCCTATCATGCTGGTGACTGTAAGTGCTGTGCCATTTCGCAGATGATAGTAGGTGTGTCCTATCATGCTAGTGACTGTAAGTGCAGTGCCTTTTCACAGATGGTAGTAGGTGTGTCCTACCATGCTGGTGATTGTAAGTGCAGAGCCTTTTCACAGATGGTAGTAGGTGTGTCCTACCATGCTGGTGATTGTAAGTGCTGAGCCTTTCCACAGATGGTAGTAGGTGTGTCCTACCATGCTAGTGGATTTGAGCGTTGTTCCTTTCCACAGATGATAGTAGACATTAGAGGAAATTTGGGGTCTAAAATGGGCCTTATAAGAAAACGTGCCAAAATAAGTTTTTGTGAGTTGGAATTCAAGAACCAATAGAATTTCAATAAAATAAGTCAACCATAATGGTTGAATTGACATATTTGTGATTAAAAAAAACTACTTTTTTTGTTCGTATTTTCGACATATCTCATTGTGTTTTTACTCAAATTTCGATCAGGAGAGCTCGTTGGATGCGGAATTTGATTCCGCATCCAACAAGCTCTCTCGATCGAAATTTGAGTAAAAACACAGGGAGATATGTCAAAAATACGAACACAAAAAGTAGTTTTTTTCTTTCTTCCTCCAAAATTAATCAATATTATTTTATTATTTTAACTATTATTTTATTATTTTAACTATTATTTTATTATTTTCCTTAGGAGGCCCATTTTAGACCCCAAAATTCCTCTAATGTGTGTCCTATCATGCTGGTGGTTGTAAGTGCTGAGCCATTTCACAGATGATAGCAAGTGTGTCCTATCATGTTGGTGAATGTGAGTGCTAGGCCTTTCTGATGGGATTGTAGTTTACTACATGATCAGATATGAGTGCTGGGTGTGCCTTTCTGACGAGCAGGTCAGATGTAATTGCTGGGCGAAGACCTACATGAGGGTAGGCCTACAACCAGCATGAAAAAGTGATGGCTCTGTAGAAATTCCTATGACGAGAAGAATCGTGAGATAGCACCAGTGTTGATCCAGATCGAGTGATGATCCAAATCCAGTAATGATGATCCAGCAGTGATGATCCAGATCGAGAGATGATCCAGATCAAGTGATGATCCAGATCCAGTCTAGTGATGTTGATCCAGATCGAGAGATGATCCAGATCCAGTGATGATGTTCGATGATGATCTAGATCGAGAGATGATCCAGATCCAGCGATGATGATCTAGATCGAGAGATGATCCAGATCGAGCGATGATCCAGATCCAGTGATGATGATCTAGATCGAGAGATGATCCAGATCCGAAGATGACTTGAAGACAAAGATGAATTGAAGACGAAGATGACTTGAAGATGAGATGATCCAGCTGATACAGAGAAGAAGACCAGTGCTGAAAATGGTGTCGAAAGAATACCTTCCTAGTTAAGAGGGAGTGTTGATGTATATGTAACTTCGAAATGTATTCTTCTATGTATCTTATGTATTGTAACCCGATGTTTATTCCGAGATGTTTCTATCATGTATTTGAGTCATGTGGTCATGCCCCGATGTTCCGATCGGGAGGATTAATAATGTAATCAAGTCATATCAAGTCATTAGGTAAGTCCCCATAGTTTCGGGGAACTTGAGTTATTATACACTAATTAAGGTGTAGGCTCGAGTAGTAATTATTAGGTTGAGCCTATGTGTGAAAAGGAAATTCAAGTGAACGGATGAATATAAATAGAGAGTGAGAGTCTCTCTATTTATCACATTGTGGAAATACTTCACTTGCTCTCCCAAGTGTGGTGCACTACTGAAGAAGGAAATTTTGGGACTAGACAGAAGACAAAAGACTACTGCCGTTTTGGGAGATCTCTTACTGTATTGGTGTTGATTCTATCTAAGAGGAAGTTGCGGGGTTTTCTCCTTTATGGTTTCCCCGAGGAAAACTCTTTGTGTCTCTTGTCTCTTGTGATGTGCTTATGTTTTATTGCTGTACTTGTTATTCTCTCAGTGAAAAGATCCTAAGATCTTAATGCTAGCTTAATGTGATGAAAAACTAACATTGGTATCAGAGCCAAAAGGTCTATTTGGTTGGTAAACTCGTAGGAAAGAAGGGTTCCTGGTTTGAGTGGGAGCAATGGAAGAAGAAGGAAAGTTTAGGGTTGAGAAATTTAACGGCCAAAACTATCAATTATGGAAGATGAAAATGGAGGACTATTTGTACCAGAAGGATCTGTACCTGCCGTTGGGCGGAAAAGCAAAACACCTGGCGGCTATGAAGGATGAATAATGGGAGGTTCTTGACAGAAAGGCACTAGGAACAATATGGATGTACCTGGCTTCGTCGGTGGCCTTCAATATTTCGAAAGAAAAAACAACAGAGGGTGTGATGAGTGCATTGAGTAAGCTCTATGAAAAACCCTCAGCTTCTAACAAGGTATTTTTAATGAAGCATTTATTTAATATGAAGATGTCGGAAGGTGGATCTGTTGCTGACCATTTAAATGAGTTTAATACACTTACAAGTCAGTTAAGTTCTGTAAAAGTGAACTTTGATGATGAGGTTAGGGCTCTTCTAATATTGTGCTCATTGCCAGAAAGCTAGAATAGCTTGGTCATGGCTGTAAGTAACTCTGTCCCCAGTTCAAACACTCTTGAGTTTAATGATGTTGTTGGTGTTATTCTTAGCGAGGAAATGCAAAGAAAAAGCACAGGTGAGACATCAAGTAATGCGTTGACCATGGATAGCAGAGGGAGACAAAACGAGAGAGGAAGGAGCCCAAGAAATCACAGCAAGTCTAAAAAGGGAAGATCCAAGTCCAGATTCAAAAAAATAGAGTGCTGGAACTGTGGTAAGAAAGGACACCTAAAGAAAGACTTCAGAGCACCAAATAAGAAAGGTGTGAGGCAGCAAGAGACTACCCAGGAAGCTTGAATGTAGCAGGTGATGTGTTACAAGATGCTTTGATTCTTGCATTAGATAATACTAGTGATTACTGGGTAGTAGATTCAGGGGATTCATGTCATGCTACACCCCATAGGAAATTCTTTTATGATTATGTTCAAGGTGATTTTGGGCATGTGTTATTGGGGGATGATGAACATGTAAAATTGTTGGAAAGGGTAAGGTACGGATTAAGCTAAATAATGGAAATGACTGGTTGCTAAAGGATGTAAGGCACATTCCTACTATGAAAAGAAATATGATCTCAATAGGGCAGTTGGGAGATGTCGGCTGTTTGTCTACGTTTGGAGAAATGTGGTGGAAGGTCACTAAAGGATCAATGGTAATTGCAAAAGGAGATAGGATATGTACGTTATATTTATGTCCTCATAATACTAATTATTCTATTTCTGTAGCTTCCATAGAAATAGGTGCAGCATTGTGGCATCATAGGCTTGGCCACATGAATGAGAAGGGGATGCATATTCTCCACTCAAGGAAACTGCTTCCAGATCTGAAGCAGGTAAGTTTGGAATTTTGTGAGAACTGTGTTTATGGAAAACAGAATAGAGTTAGATTTCTTAGGGTTGGGAAACAAAAGAAGAGTGAAAAGTTAGAGCTTGTCCATATAGATGTATGGGGACTAGCTCAGGTACAATCTCTTGGTGGCTCTCATTATTATGTTACTTTTATTGATGATGCAACTAGAAAAACTTGGGTTTATTGCATTAGATAGAAATTTGATGCGTTTGATACTTTTAAGAAGTGGAAAGATTTGGCTGAGAATGAGACAGGAAAAAGGTTAAAATGTCTCATATCTAATAATGGAGGCGAGTACTGCAGCAAGGAGTTTGACAGTTACTATTCACACAATGGGATTCGCAGAGAGAAGACAGACCCTGGAACACCCCAAGAAAAGGGTGTGTCAGAAAGGATGAACAGAACAATCATGGAGCATGCAAGGTGTATGATATTGCACGCAGGGTTTCCCTTACAGTTTTGGGCTGATGTTGTAAACAGTGCTGTTTATTTAATAAACAGAGGGCCTTCAAGCACTTTGGATGGTGGCATTCCAGAGGAGGCATGAGGTAAATAGGTAAAATACTAATTTCTGAGAACTTTTGGTTGTGAAGCATTTGTCCATATTGATAAAGATGATAGAACAAAGCTTGAGGCTAAATCCAAGAAATGTACCTTTATTGGATACGGGGTTGATGATTTTGGTTATCGCTTATGGGATCTTAAAAATCGCAAAATCATTAAGAGTAGAGATGTAGTATTCAATGAAAAGGTCATGTACAAAGATCAGTTGTAGGGAAAGAAAGAAGAAAAGGAAAACACAGAGTACACAGTGCTTAATGAAATCAAAGAAAATGAAGTTCCAAAAGCACCAGAAAAAGAAAAGCAAGAGCAGCAGCAGGTACCTGAAACTCCTGCAACTGTAAGAAAGTCTACCAGGTTAAGTAGAACCCCTGAATGATTCTCTCCTTCACTATATTATTTATTGATGACTGATTCTGGTGAATCAGAATGTTTTGAAGAAGCAATGTAGGTAGAAACTAGAAAGAAGTGGGAGCAAGGCATGGATGAGGAGATGGACTCATTGGTAAGAAACCAGACTTGGGATCTGGTTAAGTTGCCTGCAGAAAAAAGGGTATTGCAGAATAAATGGGTTTACATGTTGAAGGAAGAAGATGGAGGAAAGAAGCGGTACAAGGCTAGACTTGTTGTAAAGGGGTTTGCACAAAAGAAAGGTATAGACTTTGATGAAATATTTTCTCTTGTTGTTAAAATGACTTCAATTAGAACTATTTTAAGTCTAGTGGCGGTAGAAGATTTGCATCTTAAACAATTAGATGTAAAAATGGCCTTTCTCCATGGGGATTTGGAGGAAGAGATTTATATGCAGCAGCCACAAGGGTATGAGGTCAAAGGGAAGGAGAATTTGGTTTGCAGGTTGAAGAAGAGCTTGTATGGCCTAAAGCAAGCTCCAAGGCAGTGGTATTTAAAATTTGATAAGTTTGTGACAGAACAAGGTTATGATAGATGTCATTCTGACCACTGTGTTTATTTCAAGAGGCTAGATAACAGAAGATATAGTATATTGTTATTGTATGTGGATGACATGCTTTTTACAGGGTCTAACATGCAGGATATAAATGTGCTCAAAAGAAAACTAACTAAATCATTTGCGATTAAGGATTTGGGTGCTGAAAAGCAAATCCTTGGTATGAGAATAACAAGAGATAGGAAAAATCGCAAATTGACATTGTCTCAAGGTGAGTACATAGAAAAGGTGTTGCAGAGGTTTAGAATGTAGAATGAAAAACCAGTCAGCACACCTTTGGAAAGCCATTTCAAACTAAGCAAGCATATGTGTCCAGAGACACGGGAAGAGATAGATTACATGTCCAAGATTCCCTATTCATCAGCAGTTGGGAGCTTTATGTATGCCATGGTGTGCACAAGACCAGATATTGCACATGCAGTGGGAGTTGTGAGTAGGTATATGAATAATCTAGGTAAAGAGAATTGGAAAGCAGTACAGTGGATTCTTAGGTATTTGAGAGGTACCACATCTCATGCATTATGTTTTGGAGGTTCAGACATTGTTCTATAGGGATATGTTGATGCAGATATGGCTGGTGATAAAGACAGCAGGAGGAACACCACATGGTATGTGTTCATTGTAGGTGTAACAACAATAAGTTGGATTTCAAAACTACAACAGGTTGTTGCACTTTCAACAATGGAAGCAGAGTATGTTGCTGCTACAGAGGCTAGTAAGGATATGATTTGGTTGCAGAGGTTCATGGAAGAATTGGGTAAGAAACAGGAGAATAGTAGGCTGTACAATGACAGCCAGAGTGCCATTCATCTTGCAAATAACTCAGCCTTTCATTCGAGGACTAAACATATACAACTCAAGTACCACTTCATAAGATCTATTCTAGATGAAGAACTGTTAAAACTGGAAAAGATTCACACTAGCCAGAATCCTGCGGACATGTTGACAAAGGGAGTAACTAGAGAGAAATTGAGTTCCTGCTCGGTTTCTGTTGGCCTTAAAACATGAAGGTGAAAAGAAATTTTTTTCCAAGTCCAAGGTCCAGAACATAGTCCAACAAGTGCAGTAGTGGTGGAGTTGCTGTGATTAGTCTCCAAGTGGGAGATTGATGGTTGTGGAGCCTAATATTCCAGATCCAGAGATATTATTTAGTTGTTATTGTAACCCAGGAGTACTGTACACTCGTTCCCCATGCCTTGGGGTTCATGGCAGTGCCCCGAAAAAGGGGGTTCAGCGTTGGGATGTGTGTTGGCCAACAGTATTGTGGACCCGTGGTATTGGGTTAACCCTAGAATTTTCCCATTGTATTTATGCTATAAAAGAAAGCATTGTAAATCAACTGGGTATGGTATTGTATTGTATTGGAAGAGAGACTGTGAGAGTGTGAAGAGGAAGTGCAGTGGTTTTGTTGCAGGGTGTATCCCTTCATCTTTCTGGACTGTAATAAAAGGAATAGAAAATTTATTTATGGATGTAGCCCATCATTTGGGTGAACCACGTTATATCTGTGTATCTCTGTAATGTTTTAATGTGTTTTGCATCTTGTTTATTGATTTAACTGTATATCTGTTATTGCTCTACGGTCCTATTTTCTAACAGTTGGTTTACAATCTTCCATGTGGAAGTGACGAAAAAGGTCACAAGCATACTTAGACTGGGAAAGAAATATTCCTTCTTTGGTTTGCAATACTTGGAGACCAAGAAAATAATGCAAATGTCCTAAGTCTGACATTTCAAAATTTTGCTTAAGACTGGATTTCACATGGGTTATAAGTTTAGGGTCACTACTAGTAAGGATAAGATCATCAACATAAATAACAAGTATGATGAGATGGTTTCCTACTTTCTTGGTATAGACATTGGGGTCAGAATGGCATCTAGAAAAACAGGTGTCAAGGAGAAAGCTATCCATTTTGGCATACCAAGCTCTAGGAGCTTGCTTAAGGCCATATAAGGATTTCTTCAGGAGATAGACAAGGCTAGAGTTATTATGAACATATCCAGGAGGTTGTTCCATGTAAATTTCCTCCTGTAAATCACCATGTAAAAAGGTAGACTTGACATCCATTTTATGGACTTCCCAGTTATGTAAGGCTGCAAGGGAAAGAACAAGGCAGATGGAATTCATTTTTGTGATAGGAGCAAAGGTTTCATTGTAGTCAATACCTTCAACTTGGGAAAAACCTTTGGCAACTAACCTTGCCTTAAGTATTTCAACACTTCCATCTGATGCATACTTAGTTCTGTAGACCCATTTACATCTGACAAGTTTTCTTCCTTTTGGAAGAGGAACAAGATCCCAAGTATCGTTCACCATTAAGGAACGATATTCTTCATCCATAGCTGCATCCCAATCTAGATTTCCTGAAGCTTCTGCAAAAGTTTCTGGATCATGATTCTCGAAAACTTGAGCCAAAAGAGAAGAGGCTCGTTTTTGTACAGGTTTGGACACCTTATAACCATAGGTCTGTGGTTACCAACATACTCAATTAACTTGCATACAATTGACTTCTAGAGTGTAGTAAGAAATAGGAGGATGAGAAAGACTTACTCGATTCACAAAGGTTGATCCTTGCTTGTCCTCTCCCGCTCTGCTTCACCTCCAAAGTCTTCAAGGTTGCTTCTCCTTCACCTGTCAAGAGTCAATCTTCCAGATACAAGATGATTCATATATATATAAGCAGGTTAGATAAATCATATATAAAATACAGAAACATAAACATTTATGAAACCCAGATACATGAAACACATATGGAAGAAGGATTCTCTTTATTAACAATAATGAAAGAGTTCAGGTTACAACCCAATGCCTGAGACAATGACTCCTCTGCAACCAAAGGATTCTGAGTTTCACTACTCCAAAGACTTCTGTATAAAATCCACCAACATAACTTTTCTCTCCAAGTGTATATCTAACACCCCCCCCTAGGCCTGTATTTATAGTTGGAGAAATAAGGCAGTTTCGAAGGTTGAGGAGGTTGAGACAGTTAAGAAGATTAAGGTAAATGGCTTAACTAATCTCAAGTAATAGCGTGTTTTTATTTTAAATGGAAAAGGGACATATCCGTGGGTATCAAGACCAAGAACCCGCGTATGATCCGTGAGTTGCTATAAGAGAAACCCACGTATACATCCATCTGCGACTTGCAACAACCGATACTCGCGGATGATCCGCGAGTTGGATATATATAGGGTCGTGGATATGACTTGACATAATAAAAAAGTCAAAGTAACCAGCTGGATGGATGAGGAATGTATTTTATAATAAGCCCATCTATAGTGTTTGGGAAAACCTCAATCCTAAGATGTCCTTTTGTGTGCCAACATGAGGGATATCGGCACTCGGACGGAGAGGTTCCATTCAGGTGGATAACAGATGCCCCCTAATGTGTGAGGTCAGAGGGAAGCGTTGGTCGAAATACATTATAATCGTTATCTTTGGAGAACTTAGAAATCCAATGGAGCAGAGAGAGTACCTGAAAAAAATACATAGTAATGTCATATACAAAGTTACATCTGAGGATGCTATGTTCAATTTACTGGAACACTAGCTCCTTTACAATATTTGAGTACATCATATGATACGGGTATAAAACCACGTATATTACGAAGGTGGATCAAAGCCACAATATACAATAATGATGAGTCTTTAAAGATCTAAAAGCTGTAAATAGGAATAGAACATAGTCTTGTGCAACTTAGTCCATCAGTGAGGAACTAAGGTCTTCATAAAGGATCCCAAAGAACCAGTACAATCCAAGCCATGTGAATAAGGGTAAGCTGAAGTTGAACATGAAAAGGATTCAACAGTTTGTCAATCAATAGATGATAATCAACAACTGAAGCAAAGGAATACACCAATGATGAAAGTGAATCCTGAGGTACTATCGTCAAAAATCTAGGTCTTCGTCATCAGGAAGTGCTGAAACAGAACCATGCTATGATAAGGAAGGCAATAGATCCTCCAACGGATCACAAGAGTGACTAGGAACTGGGCAATAGAAGGGAGACGCAAATAGATAACATATATAATAGTGATGGGATCAGGGTATAAATCAGACATTGGAAAAAGTCCTTGAACAATGAGCACAATAGAGAGGTGACCCAAGGCAGCATATAAATTATAGATAAAACAACTAGACTTATCTGGCATGTAGGAGACATGATCAGATTCCCCAGGTATAATGGATAAGAGGAGGAGTAAGAAACTCTAAGTGATAGCTGAACAAAAATGGACACTGAAACATGGATATCGGAAAACAAAGAGTGCTATGTTCAAGGATGACATGCTGCCATTACTGAAAACAAGAGAAAACTTCTTCCTTACCTTCCTTGTTATATTTTAACGAGTCCAAGAAAGTCAACTCGGTTCCCTCTTCATTTTTTAACAAGCTTGAAGAGATGGGAAAATAATGCTTGATAGTGTCACTGATTCATGGATTTAATGAGCCCGAACTAGTACATGCTCAGTCAGTGTTTTCACATTTAGAGAGTCTGAAAACTCCAAAGAAGACTCCAGGGGGGTCCTTTTTCATCCAATTTAGTCTCCTGAGGTCGAAAAAGTATAAAACAAACCACATAAGAAATCCCTTAACTTGCAAAGAAGAAAAGGTAAACCTTTTTCTTACTTAGTCAGGAAGGTCCGAAAAAGGTTAAATTACCACCTACCCAATGCTCCTTCCAAAACAGCATAAAATAGCTTGAGTTTTACGAGTGTGAAGGAAAGCAAGATCACTCGGAAAGATCCATTTGGTTACGAGAAATGGGGCTTACAACAATAAACTCATTGCTTTGTTCTTAAATGTTTAACGAGCATGACAAAGACACAAAGTACACTCGGAATATTTTTCATGTTTGGGTCCAGAGCACGAAAAAGAGAAAACTAAGCTCAAACCGGGTGTTCCTTTTCCGTTAATTTAGTCCCTCAGGTTCGAAAAAGTGATAAACCTATACCTGAGAATACTCTTCTCAATTCAAAATAAAAGAGAGTGATCCTTTCTCGTATTATTCCCTTGAAGTATAATTTAAGTGATCCCTTGAAGATAAATTTTTGAGTGATCCCTTGAAGTGTTTAAATTGACAACATGATAGAGGAATTAGGTCCGAATTCTAAAAAAGAAAGGGGTCTCAGCAACAAGTTTACTGGTTCATCTGATGGTCCAAGAAGGTCTTTTGATGACAATGAAAAAGGAATAGTCAGAAGAGATTTTGTTAGAAATCGACACTTGATCAATTATCCATAAATGTAAATGCATTACTGAATGAGTCAATTTATCCGCAAGTATACTGCCCTGTAGTTGTGTAAATTGTTTTGACACATAATTGTCTTTTAACAAGTGGTCAGACATTATAGGCATCTCTTCCTGATTTGTTTCATTTTTTTTTTTGAAGTTCTTGTAGTTGCGTTTCCAGTAGGATAGATTTTAGTGATACTGAAGAATTAGAATATGCATATTCGATTTCAATTATATTCTTTTTAGAAGTTAAAGGTTTGGTAGAACCATAGATTTGACTTTCTGGAGCATGGCTTTATTAGTTGGAGGAGGCCTATAGATTAATGGAAGTACTTGATAGAGGAATTAGGTCTGAATTCTTAAAAAGGGGTCTCAACAACAAGTTTACTGGTTCGTCTGATGGTCCAAGGTCTTTTGATGACAATGAAAAAGGAATGGTCAGAAGAGAATTTGTTGGAAATCAACAATAGATCAATTTATCCATAAATGTAAATATATTACTGAATGAGTCAATTTATCCATAACTGCCCTGTAGTTGTGTGTAAATGGCTTTGACACATAATTGTCTATTAACAAGTGGTCAGACATTCTAGGCAGCTGTGCCTGATTTGTTTCATTTTTGTTTTGAAGATCTTGTAGTTACGTTTCGAGTAGGATAGATTATATTACTTTTGAAGAATTAGAATATGCATATTCCATTTCATTTATTTTCTTTTTAAAAGTTAAAGGTTTGGTATAACCCTAGATTTGACTTTTTGGGCATGGCCTTATTTTCTGATTCTAACAATTTTTTCTCTTTCACAGTTCTACTTTCTTGAATAGTTTGAGACGGAATGTTTCCTTAAATATGAATGAATTTGTGTTCCATCTGTAAATTGGAGATTTCTCTTTTGTTACGGATCTCTGGTAGCATGTGAAGAGCATAGGTTGCTCTTCCCTTATAAAAAACACCATTTATTGGTTGGATTCTACTTGTGGAAAATAAAAGGAGAAGGAAAATCTTAAAATTTGCAGATTTATATGGAAGAATAATATGTCGTGTGGCATTTTAAAATGAGGAATTATAATGATGCGATGGTGGTCTGCTTTTGGTTTTGTGATTGCAGAATTTTGGAAGAAAAGACACAGGGAAACGTCCATTGGAATTACCAATTCAGTGTGGTCTGGCCGAAAATAATTACTGTTCAACAGTTGGATATCCTAGATATGCATTATGGAATTTCTTAAACAATTATTAGAAAACACAGCACATCATATATCCATTGCATTGGAAAATGAGGAATTATAACAAAGCTATGGTGGTCTGTTTTTGGTTGGGAAGAGCAGAAAGTTTAAAGAAGAGGCAGGGAAATAAATATTGGAATTACCAATTCAATGTGGTCTGGCTGAAAATATATGCAAATTTTCATTACTTCATAGAGAAGTTACAAAATTACATTTTTCAGATGCCCTTTGTGAGAGCATAACACCATCCTCTACCTAAAAATAAGGTCAAAAGAGCACATCCAATCAGATCTCAATCCCTTAAAATTTTCAGGTAATACAAGGAGTTCATGGCATGCTAAAACCTGTACAGTGAAAACCCAACTGATATAGCTTACAGCATATCATATTCCTATATACAGAAAGGCCTTAAAAAAAGAAGAATTTTGACTATCTCTGATTATAAAGGGGCAAAATTAAACCTTCCATCATAAAAATAACCAAAAACAAGTCGAGTCATAAAAATTGTCAATGGACAGTTTCCATAAAAAGCATAACCTAAACAGCAGGCGGTCCTTTGTGAAATGGAGGATGATACTAATTGAAATCTCCACATCTCAAGATTCACAAATGAACCAGGACCCATGCTGCATCTGAATCCCTGCTTTTGACAAAATATCGGCTTCCACATCTCTTCTCGTAAATACGCTGAAAAGACATTACGGTAGTAAAAACATACACATTAGATGTGTTTGTTTTTTTTTATCATTTAGAAAAGTAAAAAACACAGCTACTGGGATGAAATTTGTATTAATTTTTTGAAGCAGGTGCACTGTGTTGTCAAGCATTATTAAATGTCTCAAACATTCCAAAAGCACACTGATATGTTAGTGGATACCAATCCAAATCCTGTTTATCAATCATCTCTATAAAAACTATTCCCTATAGGGTGGTGTACCTAGGAGCAATGTTTTAAAACTTGGACTTGGACTCTGCTTGGAATTTGAATTTATAACTTGTTTTAGTAAAAATATATAAAATATTAAAATTGGAATTTGAATTTATAACTTGGTTTAGTAAAAATATTTAAAATATTAAAATTTGATTGGTAATATTTATTTTTCAACGATTCCAAACCATTAGAAACAAAATATGCATATGTATATGCACCATGTAAAGGTGAATACATTAGATGGCACAACAAATTATCAACAAAATACATAATCAAGTTACAAAACATCTAAATGGCCTCCAAAGTCTAAAAACATGTTATAAGCTATTGGCATACTACACATCCTTAACAAAATATGCAATTGCATATGTATATGCACCATGTAAAGATGAATATATTAGATGGCACAACAAATCATAAACAAAATAACTAATCAAGTTACAAAACATCTAAATGGCCTCTAAAGTCTAAAAACATGTTACAAGCTATTGGCATACTACACTCTAAAGTCTAAAGATATGTTACAAGCTATTGGCATATGGCACATCCGTAGGATAAGTTTCCATTTTTAAGAATCTATTTGAGAATTATAATGAAGCTATGGTGGTCCTATGTTTGATTGGAAAGGGAAAAAACTTTAGAGAAGAGGGAAATATTGGAAATACCAATTCAATGTGGTCGGGCTGGTACACTACACGTGTAAGATACGTTTCCATTTTTAAGAATCTATATGGAAATTATAACGAAGATATGCTATCTATTTTTGGTGGGGAAGAGTAGAAACTTTAAAGAAATAGGGAGGAAAATAAATATTGGAATTACCAATTCAATGTTGTCTGGCTGAAGATATATGTATGCATTATGGAAGTTCTTAAACAATTAGTAGTAAACATACACATGAGATACATTTGGTCTTTTTTATCATTAAAAGAAAAACACACAATTCAATGTAATCTGGTTAGAGATTTATGGAATTTATTAAACAATTAAGCATATGGTCTTTTTTATCATTAAAATAATAACACAAGATGTATTTGGTCTTTTTATCATTAAAATAATAACACAAGATGTATTTGGTCTTTTTTATTATTAAAATAATAACACATGTTTATCAATCATCTCTATAAAAACTATTCCCTATAAGGTGGTGTACTTAGGAGCAATGATCTAAAATTTGGACTTGTTCTTGAGTTGGACTCTGTTTGGAATTTGAATTTTATAACTCGGTTTCTTAAAAATATTAAAAATATTAAGATTTTAACAACAATTTTTTTTAAAGGTTTCCAAATCACTAGCAACAAAATATGCAGAGTCTGTATTGTTGAATTTTTATACCTTGGAGTTGTTCCCCCAAGTGACATTTGCCTAAGTCATTAGAAAAAGGGGTTAAGTCACTTGGACTTTATATTAATGACTTGAGATGAGCATTAAATGCATTTTAGGGAATCTGAAATCTGAAAGTGTACTTTAAGTAAAAATTTAAAAATGAGTGAATTAATTTATATTTTGTGGAGAAAAGTGATTTAATCACAACCACTCATCTAATCTAATATGGGCCCTTGGATTATATGGATTTTTACTCACCCTAACTTTTTACCTAAAATGAAATTTTTCTAAGTGAAGAGGAGTTTTTGCATTTTGAGAGTGAGAGAGTCATTTTTTTGAGAAAGAGGAAAAAAACGAAGTAGGAGCAATTTTTCCTTTGGCACATAGATCGAGGAGGCAAGTACAACAGTTTGGCATGAAAATTGAGGCAACATTAGGTGCATTTATTGTTGTTGTACTGCACAGTACGTACTTTGTACATGGCATCGATCTTGAGGTAGATATTTAGGCATGAGTTTCGAGGCAGAAATTTTGGGCACATATTTTGATGCATGAGTTTGGGCACGAATCTCAAGGCAAATACATTCGGCATGTTTTTCAAGGTAGTACAGTATAGGCAGGACGTACAACCTGTTAGTACAGCAGCTATACAATCCGTACAACAACACAAAAAACGAGAAGGGTGCAAACAAAAAATTTCCGAGTTTGGCACAAAATTCGAGGCATAATTTTTATCTTCCGGTTGAGATAAGTTGGGACTGATATTTTTGTCTACTGCTGTATTTTTTCAAAGATAAATAAAGATTTTCTCTCTCACAGGTTTTCGCGGAGGTTGGGGTTTTTCCTAGGTCATTGGACCAAAATTTTTGAGTCTGAATATTTATGTGTGAATGTGTTTTATTTGCTGCTCATAAAAAAGTTGTAGAGATTCTTCTTGTGTTTTAGTTCTATATTGTTTATGAGAAAAATATAATTTGCAGTAGAATGTTAAATTGGGTTGGACATTAAACAATGTTTTAAACGGAGTTGGAAATCGGATTGGGAGAGTGCTGAAAATTCTACATGGTATCATTGCTTTGTTAACGAAAGGGCAGAATTTTTACACTGAAAAATTTCAGACTTCAGTGATTTCTTTTGTTAGTGGGAAGCACCTTGTTGAAACTTGAATTTTGCAGAAAAAATTGCAACATGACTTCAGTTGGAGGATAGGCTCGATGGGGCTGGGAATTTTTCCCCATGGAAAGCTAGGCTATTGCTGATATTGGACAAAAATGAGTTGTGGGATGAGGAAGTGTACAACACTACAACAAATCCTATTGTGATACCTGCATCCACCGATGCTCAAGCACTTTTTTCCTTCAACAAGGACATAAAGGACTTCAACAAGAAGGACATAAAGGCTAGAAGAATTATCCTAGATGTAGTAAAAGACCATGTGATCCACACATTTCGAGTAAAACCCGTGCATATCGGATGTGGGACGCTTTGGCCAACTTGTTTCAAGGCTCAAATGAGAATAGGAAGATGGTTTTGAGAGAGAATTTGAAAAGTATCAAGATGGCCAAAGCTGAGAGTGTGATTTCCTAGCTTACTATGATCCCTCAGGTGAGAGATGAGCTTGCAGCAGTGGGGAAGGTTGTTCCTGGTTAGGAGCTAGTGCATACAACTTTGAATGGGGTTTCAAAGCCTTCGGTTGTTTTTGTGGAGGCTATAGTGGCCAGAGAGAACTTACCTACTTGGGACAAGACTTGGGATGACTTCAGGAGGAGACCCAGAGAGGTCTTGTGCAGGGCAGCTCTTCTACTACCAGGGAAGATGAGGAGACTATGGAATTGATTGTGAAGGGAAAGAAGAAGTTCAAGAAGGGCCCTAAGAAGGGTGGGGCTAAGCAACGGGAGGGACAAAAGAAGGACTTGAGCACTATAAAGTGCTTTGCTTGTCATAATTTTGGGCAATATGCTGGATAGTGCCCATAGAAGAAGAAGAAGCGGGAGCAGACAATAAATTCTATAGAGGTGGAGAAGTTTACAGCTAGATTCGAAAGAGTTTTCTCTGTACTGGGCATGCTGATAGAGAGAGAACATCCATCATCACCAATGCAAATATTGATATTGAGAGGGAATATTCCTTGTTGATTGGCCATTCTTTGAGTATATCCACCACTAGCACGTGGTATATTGATAGTGGAGCTTCGAGCCTTATGACAGGTGCTCAAGAGATGTTCTCCGAGCTTTCATAGGTAGGGATTGATGTGGAGGTAGTGTTGGGGGATGACACAGTTGTCAAATTTGTTGGGCGTGGGACCATTACTTTTTAGAGAGTCCATGAGTCCCATGATTTTGAGAGATGTATTGTTTGTACCTAGGCCGAAGAAGAACTTGATCTCAGTTTTCATGATCGAGGATAGGGGTCTTGGGGTGTCCTTCCTAGATCAACATGTGCGTGTTTTTTCCAATATTGCAGGACCATCTGCTTCCTACACCATTGGAGTCAGATGTGGGAAACTGTACAAGCTCTTGTTTCAGCCCCAACATGCTTTGGCACATAGCAGCAACAACGAGCTTTGTGAGTTGTGGCACAAGAGGATCACTCATCTGCATCATCCAACTTTGAGGATGTTGAGGTATATGGTTACAAGTTTGCTAGAATTCAACATTGAGCACAATGATGTTTGTAGGGGGTGTGCTTTGGGAAAGTACACCAAGACTGTTTTTACGAGCAGTGATAACAAGAGTTCTTGATTTGATACATTCTGACTTGTGTGGTCCTATGTTAGTTGTTTCTCTAATAGGGTTCAAGTATTATGCGATGTTCATTGATGACCATTCTAGAAAGGCCTGGATCTACTTCCTAAAGAGTAAGAAATCTGAGGAGGTCTTGCAGAGGTTCCAATAGTTCAAAGCTCTTGTGGAGAACCAGAATGGGAGGAAGATTCGAGCACTCAGATCAAATAACGGGGGTGAGTATACCTCCAAGGAGTTCGATGAGTATTGAAGACATGAGGGCATTCATAGAAAGTTGATGGTCCCATACACTTTTGAGCAGAATGGAATGGCAGAGAGGAAGAACAGATCTATTGTTGGAGCTGCGAGAGCCATGTTACATGATCAATCACTTCCTTTATTCCTTTGGTAAGAGGCATGTAGTACAACTATATACCTTTAGAATAGGAGTCCCCATCGTTCCGTGGAGAACAAGACACCCGAGGAGAGTTTCATAGGCAAGAAGCTTGAGGTGAGTCATTTTCATATATTTGGTTGCCTAACTTATTCACATGTCCCTTCTGAGAAGAGGACAAAGTTTGAGCCCACAACAAAGAGGCATATTTGTGGGGTATGATGAGACTTCGAAGGCCTTCCACATTTATCTTCCTTTAAAGAGGAAGGTTTTTGTGAGGAGGGAAGTGATATTTGAGGAGGAGTGGGCCTTTAGGAAGACTAGAGAGTCAGAGCAGGGAGAGCAGCAGGTTCCCACACCTCAGGTAGCTTCATAGGTACCTTCAGTGCAAATGATAGGTTCACATGTTTTTGGGGTTACTGGACCACAAAGTATAGGCACAGGATCTCCAATTTTAGTGGTTCAACCAACAGGTTTTGGTTCTTAGGTCAGAGGTTCACCATATAGAGCTTTGGGATCACAGGGTTCACCAGCTCCTCGTACACATGTTTCTGGGCCTTCTACCTCTAGGATTTCATCAAATGAAGACATACCAGTTTGGGAGCAACCTTCAGGGAAGAAGAATCCTAAGTGGCTTCGGGATACTTTGAAGGAAGCTCAAGAGTTTGGAATGCCCAAAGAGTTATTGAGGGCTATAATGATGCTAGGAATATTGAGTATGGCATTGGTTGCTATTCTTCATGATTCAGAGCCATCTACTTTTGATGAGGCCTCTCGACATCATGTTTGGAGAGATTCCATGATGGAAGAATACCATTCCATCATGAAGAACGATGTTTGAGATATTGTTTTGATACCTAAGGGGAAGTCAGTGGCAACTTCTCGTTGGATTTACAAGCTAAAACATGCTGCAAATGGCAGTGTGGAGAAGTACAAGGCTTGATTTGTGGCGCGAGGGTTCTCACAGGTAGAGGGAGTTGATTATGATGAGACCTTTGCACTGGTTGCTCCTTATACTTCTATCAATTCATTGGCAAGGATCACCATATTGGCAAGGATCACCATATATTAATAACTTGTTTAAATTATACCTAAATTATCACCATATTGGCAAGGTACAAAACCCTTTGTAGACTTGTAGCTTTCCCTAGCGCTGCTCTTCCACCTTGGACTAAATTTTATCAGTCTGCTATCGAACTGCATTCACTTTTGACCTTTGTCACTCACAATCACAGAGACAAGTTCTTTCCTTCAATTATTCTGTCAATAAATACCTTCATGCTTCTTGTAGACACTTTTCTTCACCATTGCGTCATTTCATTGATCGTGCCTCTTCAAAAAAAATTCCAGTCGTGACTTTTTGCACTCTTCATTTACACATCCATCCTGAGCCATTGATATTCTTTAGGGATCTTATCATGACCATAGATCTAAGATAAGAATCAGATAACAGATACGTGACTTTTTCCAAATATCATTCCATGATTTCTGCTTTCTACACCAATCATTCCACACCGTTGATCTTCTTCGATCTCTCAGTGACCATCGATCTGAGATGGAAATCAGATATTGAAAATGTGACTTTTTCCAAATATTATTCCATGATTTTCACTTTCTGAACCAATCTTTCTACACCGTCAATCTCGTTCGAGTACGATTCCACACAGTTGATCTTCTGGATTGCGGATTGTGTGTTTGTGACTTTTTCAACATGTCATTTTGATATTTCCTCTTTTCGCCATTTTTCTTCCACACTGTTGATATTATGTGAATTTTTTCCAAACTGTCAATATTCTGGATTTTGGGTAGTGGAACTGTGACACTTACGAAAGTCTTTTCGCGATTCTTTGCCGTCTACATTCCGCTGATGGACTCTCTTCCGCACCGTTGATATTTTTCGGATGTCTTTCTGACCGATGATCTACGATCAAATGTGGATTTATGGATCTCATAAGAATTCTACATCCATCCTCTGTTTTTAATTCTCCTTCTAGTTGAATTGGCGGAATCATTTAAGACCATTAGATCTTGATCCACCCCAATCAACGGTGGACTCCAAATACTATAGAGTGTATTACATTAAAATTATGCATCCAACTTCTGTTGTTAACCACCTCTCTATTTGAATCAACGGAATTATTGTTCATCATCAGATTAAGATTGACGATGGACTTCAAATAACATAAGGAGGATTTCATTGAAATTCTGCGCACACCAGGATTTTATTTGTTAGCACTAGTTCTCCCAGCAGAATCACTGACCACCGTTGATATGCTTCCATGATAAACCTCTTCTGTTGATCTCAATCTATTTCTTGGCTATTAGTTTCCCATTTCACAACCCAACTCCCTTTTTATTCTCATCGCTATTAAATCAACGAAATCCATTTTAGCCGTAGATATCCATAACCTTTATATCTCCACCACATGATCTACAATCATGAGGATGACTTAACTTAGGAAGTGTTTGGTTATCTCATATGTGACTCTAACCCGTGAAATCAAATTTCAACCATGGATTTTCTCCTACCATGAACTAAACCATCTAAGCCTGCACAGACTTAAGTCTCGTTTATTATCGATCCTTATAGTGATCGATCATTGATTAAGAAAATTGCAACAAGGTTATTCTGAAACATATTCCATTCATGAAAACTCAATGATCTAATTGATTACTTCATGCCTTCTCTTTCACGCCAATTGATCAGATAATCGATCAATCCTTGTCATCAACCCTGTTACTGATTTTCCCTTGTCATCAACTTTGTTATCGATTTTCCTCTGTCATTGCTGAACTCATCCTGCTACCATATCTACTGGTTATTCCTTTGTCATTCATGAACACCTTTGAAATCAATGGCAATTATATTCTCAACAATCCCCCCCTTTGGCATTGATTGAAACATCTAAACATTCTACCCCTTTGACAACAATGACAAAGGATAACCTGTTATGCTATTGAGGGTTTCTTGTCTTTCTTCTTTCTGACAACTCCCCCTATCATCATATATTCCCTTGAGATTGTTCTTCCTCATCTACAATTTTTGTAAGGGAATTACTCCCATCTTCTATCTAAGATGATCAAAGGATTCCTTAGGTAGTGGCTTGGTTAAAATGTCAACAACTTCTTCTTTTGTGTCACCATACTCTAGTTTGAAAACCTTCTAGGACACTTGTTCTCTTAGGAAATTATATTTTATTGGTATGTGTTTTGTCCTGGAGTGCATGACAGGCCTTTTTGACATATTTATGGCACTATTATTATCAAAATTTATTATTATTTGGTGCTCATACTTCACAAGTAAGTCCTCTATTTTCTGCTTCATCCAAATGACCTAGGTGCAACATGCCAGCACCAACAATATATTCGGCCTCTGCCGTGGAGAGTGAAATCGAAGATTGTTTTTTACTTAACCATGAAACCAAACAATTTCATAAGAAGAATGCTTCTCCATTGGTAGTCTTTTGATCATCCACACTTCCTGCCCAATCTGCATCAGTAAATATTTTTAAAATAAAGTATTGAATTTTTGGGTACCATAACCCATACTCCATAGTACCTTTCAAATATTTGAAAATCATTTTTACTGTAGTTACATGCATTTCTTTGGGGTTTGAGTGGATCCTATCAACCAAACCTATAGCTTGCATCACATCTGGCCTTGTATCTGTCACATACAATAGGCTACCTATCATGGATCTGTACATGGTATGATCCACTTCTAGAGACTCATCGTCCTTACTTAATTTACAACCTATGATCATAGGAGTACTAACAGGTTTGGAGTCTTCCATCTTAAATATTTTAAGAATTTCTTTGATGTACTTAGTTTGATAGATAAAGATTCCTTTGTTTTTTTAATAAACTTGTAACCCAAAGAAAAATGTTAGTTCCCCCAACATTGACATTTCGAATCCATTGTTCATTTAAGAAGAAAAGTTTACACTCGGTATTTGTAAATTACTTCCAAATATGATGTCATCTACATAAACAACAAAAATGATCATATTATCGTCTTCGATTTTTAAGTAGAGATTACTTTGATTCCATGTTTCTCACAAAACTCATCGAAGTCATTTGAAGTAAAATCTCCCCCATTGTCTGATCTAAGAAATTTTATCTTCATATGTGTCTCATTTTAAACCATTTCCTTGAAGATTTTGAACTTCTCAAAGGCTTCTGATTTTTCTTTGAGGAATGTCACCCAAGTAATCCTTGTGTAATCATCAATGAGCAACATGAAATAATATTCCTTCTGCAGGCTTTTAATTCTTGTTGGTCCACAAAGATCTATGTGCACTATTTCCAGAGGATGTGAGGTCATATGTTCTTTTGTCTTAAAACTATCTCTAGTTTTCTTCTTAGGTTGAAAATGTTTACAAACTGAGTTTAGAGGTTTTACAATTTTAGGCAAGTCTCTTACAACTTCCTTCTTACTTATTCTGACAAGATTGTTAAAATTTAAATGTACCAACCTTCTATGCCATAACCAAATTTCATCAACCATACTTAAGTAACATTTATTTTCATTTTATAGGATGTACACATTGTTTGAATTTCTTATAGAAATTCTAACAACTCTTCTTGAGTCCATTTTCCCGATTTCACATTTGTCTGAGTCAAAAATACAGATGTGCCCTTGATCACATGTTTGACTAACACTGAGGAGATTAGGATTGAGGTTTTATACTAGTAATATATTCTCTTCTTTGATCTTGTTATTGACAACTATTAGAATAATCAACCCATAGTTACCTATATTTGACATTAATTAATCATTTTTGTCTTATTCCTAGATTCCTAGATTCCTCTCTATGTTAGTTGGCTTCCACATGCACCTAGAAGTCAATACTTGCTGAAATTGGGTCATGGAGTGCTTTGGAATCATCCTGGAAACATTTTTAGCATGCCTTATTTTATTCTTGGTTCCTAAAAGCACAATTCTTCTTTTTCTGAAAGTTGCTTTGCTTTACAATAGTTTTAAGGCAAAAAGGAAAAGCTAGTCTCGGAGTAATTGCCTTGTTTTTTTCCCACATCATCCTCCTTCCTTTTCTAAAAAAAAATCATGGATACGATCTATTCCCATAACTTATTATCTGGCCTATCTGATCTATCCAATTCGTGAGCATATTCATAGATTTGGAAAGTCTTTCTTGCACCTATGGGGGATTTGACTAGTTTTAGTAAGCCTGCTTTTTCACCAATTCTAATAGCAACCTTGTGCTTTTGAATCTCTGATGTAATTATATATTTGAGAATCCTATTTCTTTATATGGTTGGATGATGTACACATATTCAATACATGATTAATTTATGCTCCAATTTTAGTCTCCTTTTGTGTGAATTTTGCATGTTTGATTAGCAATTTTGTGAGTGTAATTGATCTATCACTTGGGTTCAATTTCCACATGGTATCAGAGCCTTTGTAGATAAATTTATATCCTTCCAAATTATTATTGTAGGTTCAACATCATTGACTGGGAGCGCATTCTTCTTTCTAGAGGGCACAAGAGCTGAGATATGGACCAAACTCAAAAGATCATCTTGACTCCATTCAATTTCTTTGAATGGAAAGCTAAGATGGAGATAACGTTGAGAGAAAAAGGTATCTATAGGTTTACCATGGCTATAGAGGCAGATCCCAATGTAGTTGTAGAGAAAATTAAATGGCACAACAAGAGGGATGAGGCCTATGGTCTTTTGTGTCTGAGCATTTCAAGAGACCTCCTTTTTCATTTTGATTCATTGACATCACCAAATGAGATTTGGGAGAATATTTAAGAGATTTTTGGAAATACATATGAGATGAGAGGACATCAAATCAAGAACTAATTGATCTCCTTGAGTCCTAGTAGCTTCAAATCATTGCAACTCTACTTTTCCAAGTGTAAGGCCCTTGTTTTGCAGCTAAAACAATGTGGGATTGAAAAGAAGGAAGAGAAACTAGTCTTGACCATTCTCTCTAATATTGGTCCTAACTATTCAGGTTTGTTTCGACCTTCCATGCCACCAAATTGACAGCTCGAACCTGGAAGATTCCTAAGCTTGCCGAGTTCATGGAATCCCTCACCCAGGAGAAAGATAAATTGGTAATGATGGGCACCATCAAACCTTCCAAAGACCCAGATTTGGTTGCTGGATATTCAAAGGTGGATTCAAAAATCAAGAAAAAAGATAAAAATCCACCTGAGCGAAAGAGAGACAAGTCAAAGTCTCAAGAGGAGCCCTTAGGATCCAAGAAGAACTTCCAAAGAAGAAGAACAAAGGAGAAATGAGCAAGTGCGCATACTGCAGTAAGGGCTATCATCCTAAGAGCTCTTGTATGAAAAAGAAAATTTACATGTTGACCCAAATCCCAGAGAAGAACAACATCTCCCTTCCTAATTGCTCAAAGAAGAGGGAAGGAGGATCAAATTCAGAAGACAAGGAGAGAGTACATGCTTTGGTTGCTGGCACCTCAAACTCACCTTATCTTCATCATTGATTCTGGGGCTTCCAAACATATGGTTTCGACAAGGGAGATATTTTCCTCTCTTGACATATTGAAAGGTCCACCAATAGTTTTGGGAGATAACTCTCTGACTGACAGTATGGGGAAGGGTAGGATTGATCTTGACCATGGTAATTTCAATAATTTGTTGTATGTTCCAGGTCTTTCTTCTAATCTCTTGTCAGTGTATTAGATGACTCACATTGGGTCTCCAAAGAAAGTCATATTATCCCCCAATGAAGTTGAAATCATAGATATTTCGAATGATAAAGTCATAACAAAAGGTGTTGTTGATTACACTTCGAAGGTATACAAGTTTTCCCATTTTCTACCCTACTCAAACCCCTCTTCTCTTCTTACTCATGCTAATGAAGCAAGCAAGCTTTGGCATTAAATATTTGGCCATATTAACTACAAGTATCTTTATTATTTGAGTGACAAATATATGGTCATAGGGTTACCAAATATCAAGTTTTCTAAGGGAGTCTGTCAAGGTTGTATCCTAGGAAAACACCAGAGCACAAGTATGAGAGAGTTAGTTATGAGAGAACCTATGCACCCGTTGAGTTAATCCACAGTGACATTGCTGGTCCATTCCCTCATATTTCCATGAGTCAAGACAAATATGCACTCACCTTAATAGATTATTTTTTCAGGTAATGTTGGGTTTACTTCCTAAAGCACAAGTATGAATTTTTTGACCTCTTCAAGGTATTTAGAGCATTGGTTGAGAACCAGTCTGGGAGGAAACAAAAGATCCTCAGATCTGACAATGGTGGAGAGTATGTCAAGTCAGAGTTCATCCATTATTGTAAAGATGCAGGTATCAAGATGCAACGTTCTATTCCTTACACACCACAGCAAAATGGTGTTGCTGAGAGAAAATACATATCACTCAAGGAGATGGCAACTTGAATGATGGAGGATAAAACTTTGCCACAAAATTTTTGGGCTGAGGCTATAAACTATGCATCCTATATCCAAAATAGGGTTCTACATAAGTATCTTGATAGTATGACACCTTTCAAAGCTTGGAGTGGCCACAAGCCAGATGTGACCCAATTCAGGATTTTTGGCTCAAAGGCTTGGGCTAGAATTCCAACTGAAAAGAGGAAGGATTTATGTCACGTCCCCAACTGTTACTCGATGGAGAGGATGCGACTAGCATCTATCAAACTTGGCAATCTATGCCCCATGAACATAATACATGTATATATAAAAAAAATTGCATTTGAACTCAAAGAATATAAATACACAAATTCATAATACAATGTACATGATATATACAGCGGAAGCAAAATCATGCATTCGACACATTCATGCATTCAACATGTTCATGATAATGTCATAATAACTCATAAGCAAATATAGTTGCAGAACTTAGATACACCAGAATACTTATCTTTGAAAGAAGCTCATCCCACAACTAGCTATGTCACTACAACGTTCCACCCAACCATAGGCCAGTGTGCTCTTTAGTCTCTCAGCAACACTGCCACCCCTGAGTTGGGCATAATCTTCCCCAAGGAATAAGGAACACTAGCAGACTTGACCCATAGCCAAGGATGTAATTAAAATTCAGTCAAGCCAACACAGTTGGGTTTATCAGACTTACATAGGTAGTGGCTTACACTTAAACAAATTAACATGAGACACAACTAAGCCAACAGATGGGTTTATTAGGCTACCAACCAAGCCATCCTTCTAGTTGGGTTTATCAGGCTATCAAGGAGGTGGAAAGACTGACTGCTAAGATAGTGAACTCAACCCCAGAGCTATGAACACCCACACCGGATCTAGCCTGATTTCTAAACAATTACACACCCAACACAAGGAAGCATTCCATTCTCTACTACATAGTCCCTTAGGCCATGCCTTCCCTTCCAGTGCTATTCAGGGCATGCAAAGAAGAAAACCAACATTCTAGATTGGTCTGTGAGGTTCTTTCACACAATAGGTTTATCAAGCAAATATAGACTCCTTTTCCCTTCCTTCAATCAATTCAAATGCCAAATGTGGATGCACACATAGTTATCTCAGTCCTGGGATTTATCAAAATGTAGCAGATGCAAGGGATTACAAATTTCTGAACATTTCTGGTTCCAGACCGACTGCTGCAAAAATAAATTACCAAAACAAAAATGTTGTCGGTTTTTCAAATCAAAGATACAAAATCAGATTCAGGGCAATCATTTTCAGGAAAAACAACGAGCAAATAGGAGAAAACATGAAGAAAAAAAATACACAGAGGAAAACCATAAACATGAAGGAACCAATTGCTGAACAGGGGAAAATCGTGAAGGGTTTAGACTCATAATCATTTTTTTTGCTTGCTTGGTTTTCCGAAAACGTTTTGTTCAATCCAAATCGTGAGGGAAGGTGAAACATTGTCGCATGAGTGAAAGGTTGCTTTTTTTGGTGATTTCTTGTGCAAGAAATTCAAAAAACATTTTTCCCAAAGTGGGGCTATGCACAATTTCAATTTCCCCACTCTTCCAATCCCACACTCCCTCATACTTGGGAAAAATCATGCCCCCATCTCATTTAGTTGTGTTGACATAGCCGGCTTTGGGTTTTTAATTAAAATTTCAATTTTAACATAATGTTCAGCTCGCATAAAAAAATACCATCGACCACATCTTAATTGCCAAAACAGAAACACTAAATCAATGGTGCGTCTTTTTCCTAGCTCCACACCATGATTATTTACATCATTTTATTTAAATACAAACAAGGTCAAAACCAGGGTATTAAAATTTGCAACCCCAAAGCCAAGAGTGCCCATTTTTTGGGTATTCTGAATATTCAAAAGGGTATAATCTAATCAACTTGAGCACTAACAAATATTTCATTGAAAGGAGTGTTTAGTTCGAAGAAGATCCTTTAGCAGCCGTTGAAGTTGGAGAGTCTTCTTCACCACCACAACCATTGATTGTAAGTGAAGAGACTAATGAGTTTTATAATTATGATATGTATGATAATGATGATTTAATTGCAGATCCTAACATCCCTACAAGACAAAAATGGGCATCAAGGACCATTCATGCACCTGGGGAACTAGCTGGAAATCCTAGTGACACTATGAGGACTTGATCTCAATTTGAGAGTGCCCTTTGTGTGAAAGATCCACTCTTTGCTGAGAAGTGTTATTTTATGGTTGATTATGATCCTTAGACATATGAATATGCAGCACATGATCCAATATGGAAAAAAACCATGAAAGAAGAATTCAGCTCGCTCTAGAAGAACAACACATGGGAACTGGTTGATCTCACCCCGGGGAGAAAGCTAGTGAAGTGTAAGTGGGTCTTTAAAACTAAGTTTTATGCTCATGATTCACCTTTGAAATATAAGGCAATATTGGTAGCCAAGGGCTACTCACAAGTACATGGTATTGATTACAATGAGACCTTTGCACCAGTGACAAAGATGGACTCAATAAGGCTAGCTCTAGCCATTAAAGCCTCAAAGCAATGGGAGGTACATCTCATGGATGTGAAGTGCTCCTTTATAAATGGAGATCTGAATGAAGAGATTTATATGCAGAAACTAGAAGGTTTTGTTTCTAATCCATATTTAGTGTGGAGGTTAAATAAATCATTGTATGGGCTCAAGAAAGCCCACATGGTTTGGTATGCCAAGATTGATGGATTTCTGTTGTCACTGAGTTTTGTTCGATGCAATTATGATCCTAATGTATATTTGAAGCTAATTCATTGTTATTTCATGATTATTGTTTTATATGTGATGACCTACTGATCATAGGAAGTTTAAAGAAAGAATTTTCCTCTTTGAAGGATGCAATGAACCATGCCTTTTCTATGACAGATTTGGGATTGTTGAGCCAATTCTTGGGTCTCAAAATTGCTCAATCCCAACATGGAATCAAGGTTCATCAGTCCAAGTATGCTTCATATATTCTCAAAAAGTTTAGTATGAAATATTGCAAGCCAATCAAGATTCCATTCCTTTCAGGAGTTAAGCTTGAAGAAGCAGGTTCTTCTCCTTTGGTAAATAATACACTGTATAGGCAGTCGATTGGGTGTTTGATTTATCTTACACATACTCGACCTAAATTATATTATGCAGTTAGTGTGGCTTCAATATACATGGATCAACCTCATGAGATCCATTTGAGAGTAGCCAAGAGGATCCTAAACTTTGTTTAGGGAATAATGACTCATGGGATTTTCTATAAAGCAAAATCTGACTTAGAGCTAGTTGGATTTACTGACAGTGATTGGGAAGGTGACAACACAGATTGAAAGTATACCTCAGGATATGTGTTCATGCTTTCAGAAACACCAATCAGTTGGTTAAGTAATCAATAGAGTTCCATAGCACTCTCATCTACAGGTAGAGTATAGAGGAGTTGTGAATGCAACTACTCAATGTTTGTGGTTGCAGGGGATTCTTGGAGAACGTGGTTTCGAATCATAGTTTTCAAGAATCATCTATTGTTACAATAAAAGCACCATTTGAATCTCCATTGATATAGTTCAAAGACAAAGAACCAAGCACATTGAGATCCATATACACTATACCAGGGAACTTGTGCATGGTGGTACCATTGCTCTACTCTACCGCGCATCTTCAGAGCAAGTAGCAGATATATTCACCAAAGTATTCTGTGAGAAGACCTTCAGTAATATAAAATCACTTCTATGGATTTTTGATCATGTGTTTAATTATGATTGATAACAATATTTCCAAAATTCTTTTTCCTGTACATGTTTAAGGGAGGATTTTCCCACTGGGTTTTGCCTCTTTCCTTGGTTGTATGGACATGCAGTATGTAAAGGGTGACTAAGCCTTGTTTCTAGGCCCTATAGTTTTCTGATATTTACTCATAAAGTTAGGCTTAAGGGGGGTTTTATAACAATCAACTATAGTTACCCATATTTGACATTAATTAATCATTTTTGTCTTATTCCTAGATTCATAGATTCCTCTATGATAGTTCGCTTCCACATGCACCTAGAAGTAAATACTTGCTAAAAATGGGTCATGGAGAACTTTGGAATCATCCTGGAAACTATTTTATCATGTCTTCTTTTATTCCTATTTCCTAAAATCCCATTCTTTCTTTTTCTGAAAGCTTCCTTGCTTTACAGCAGTTTTAAGGCAAAAAGGAAAAGCTAGTCTAGGAGTAACTGCCTTGTTTTTTGACCACATAACCCTCTTTATTTTTCTCCAAAAAAAACCATGGATCTAATATATTTCAATCACTTATTATCTGGCCTATTTTATTTATCCAATTCATGAGCATCTTCTTATATTTGGAAAGTATTTCTTGCACCTATGGGGGATTTGACCAGTTTTAGTAAGCCTGCTTTTTGACCAATTTGAATAGAAACCTTGTGCTTTCAAATATCTGATGTAATTATATATTTGAGTAGACTATTACTTCATATGGTTGGATGATGTACACTTATTCAATACAGGATTAATTTATGCTCCAATTTCAGTATCCTTTTATGTGAATTTTGCATGTTTGATTAGCAATTTTGCGAGTGTAATTGATCTATCACTTGGGTTCAATTTCCACAACAACAGCTATTACTTTTCCAATTATTTTGGAAGAAAAATTGTCTCCAAAAGTGACTTTACGCTTATTATCTTTTGGCGTTATGAATTTGTTTGGGTCACCGATCATATGTTTTGAACACCCAATGTCCGAGTGCCATAGGTTTTGATTTTCTATCCCACATAGAGAAATTATGGAACTTTCCTTTTCTTCATTTTCCCTACAATAATTGTTTTGTTTTGTGTCTTGAGACTTAATTGCAATAGTCCTCCTTGTAGGAGTCATCAGTTTACAATCTCTTGCCATATGTCCATGGTTATTACATTTGTAACACTCTATGTCATATTTTTGAAGAAGTCATGTAAAAGGGTTATGATTTCCTTTTGGTTTATTGCTTGATGACTTCTTATTGTATTCAGGAACCTTCCCATAAGATATTCAATTTAAGGATTTATGACCAAATTTATTACAAGAGTAACAGTGACCTAAAAAGACCTCCAGATGTCTATTTGGTCTCTTGGGCACCATATTATTTCTGTTTTTATCTTGAGAGTTTGGGGTAGATTTATTTCTCTCTTCCTTTTTAACCGGACTCTTTAGCGCTTCAACATAACTTTTCTTGTTTTCTCCTTGATTAGTGAAAGATAAACATTGTGGTTTCTTTTCTTTGTTAAAATCCAAGCCAGATCTATTACTTGATGCTCTTTGGCTATTCAGGATGCCATCCATAATCCTTGAGCTATTCTCAAAATTTGATTTGATAGATCCTTCATCAATATTGTATGATCTATTATTCAAGTCTCTCATATTATTGTATTATTTTTTTGAGTTGCAGGGTTAGATCCTCCTCAATCCTTTAGGCACCTAAAAGTTGAGCTTCCAAATAACTAATGATATGACTTATCTGGTTTTTTTTTCTTGCATTTCTCAAGTTCTTCAAGAGAGCTAACAAGTTCATCTCTTAAGTATACTTATCCTTCTACATATGATTCACTATTTAAATCTTGAGTATCAAGACCCATGAATATAATTTCAGCTTCCTTATCTTCACTTGCATCTGCATCTTCACTATATTCCATGGTGTAGACAATTTTCTTTTTCTCATCTGACTTTTTCTTGTTTCCTATTTTAACCTTTTTGAATTTTTAGGTTTCTCTCTCGTCACTATCATTTCGGATTTAAGGGTTTTACGCCTGTTTAGCCAGCATCTATGTGTGAAGGCTAGGCCCGCCTTCCACAGAGATTGCTGAGTTAAATTAGGACTTTTTAATTCATTTTTCATGTGATGTTATGTTAATTCTATTCCTTTCATATGCAGCTGTAGTAAGTGTGGATTTACAGTGTGTTGTGATTGCATTCCTTGGAGATCTGTAGTGGTATAGTGTGACAATCGATTGAGTAGGTAATTATCTTTTATGCAATTCGTGTGGTAACTATAACAGCTCTGTTCATCCTGAGATCTTTAGTTGTCGTTCCATGAGTCTTTGCAACTTGTATTTATTGTTATGATTACCGAATTGCATTCCTGCACTTCATTTTCCTAGAGTAGCCGAACTAAATCTTTGCATTTGAATTCCTAGATCAATATTCAATTTACGCTTGTGGTTTTCTAGAATAATCAGATTGGATAGGTGAATTAATCATTCAAGGATGTGAATAGGATTTCCTTTCATCTGCAATTGTAATTTAGATATGATGTTTATCTTTCCATTCTTAGATCAAAGCATAGCAGAAGGAATTGTGATTGTAGTGTTTAGAAGATAAATGGGATTACGTAGATTCTTGGGATGAGCATAGTTGAACATAGGATAGTATTGTTCAATTGTAGTGACTTTGTGTTTAAGCATATACTGTGTATTTTATCCTTGAAATACAAGACTTTCCCGGGTTGACAATAAATATTGTACACTCTATACGTTGGTAGTAATCTACTTGCATATTGGGTGCTTGAAATTTTGGCGCCGTTGTTGAGGAAGGATAAAGATTAAACACCATCATTAGTTGCATTTTGTAATTGTTTCTAGTCAGTCTTTTCTATTTTTTTTCTGTAATGATTTGGGTTGCATGAATATGAGAAGGGTAAAGTGTGATCATCTTTCAACTCCCAAAACCCCACAAAATACTAACAGTGCAGGTGGCTTGGGTCACGGTCGAGGTCCACAATTGGGCAGAAGGACATTCATTGATGATCTTATTGATAGAACTGATTCATCCACTAGGGCTCACCATCAATAAAATCATATCAGAAGAAACCCTGTCGATCCTGGGGTGCTAGTGTCAGGGTCCACAGTGGAGAACACACGAGCAGCCGCGACTTCCTCAAATATCCCTGCAAAAGAGGACAAAGCTGGTACAATTGGACCTACTGGTAGAGGCCCGATCTACCACATTTATGGGAAGGTTGTAACTGAATAAGAGTGGATGCAGTTCCACTAAAATATTACTGATCAGTGGAGAATAAAGAAAAGAACGAGGAAAAGAACGAAGAAAAGAACGCAGGAACGAATAAAGAGGAGAAAACAGAAGAGAAGATGAGTAACAGACATGAATCTGATGAGGAAGAGGCAATGGGGGAAAACTATCATCATGAAAATCACTCCCTACCTGAAGGAATGGTGGCTACACTGCAATTTCTGATTCAGCATCCAGAAGGGACAACCGCTATGAAAAATATCTCACCATCGGTGTTTCCTCGCTTCCATGGAAAAGCGGCAGAGGATCCAGACGAATTTATTTTTGAATTCGATATCCTCTGTCGCAGCTACGATTATGTCGCCGATGCACAAAAGCTAAAACTCTTTCCTGCCACCCTGAAGGATAACACATTACGCTGGTTCATGAGCCTAGGAGGAGGAACTGTTGCTAATTGGGATAGAATGAAATAGGTGTTCCTGGAGAAATATCAGGAATATTGCAACACCAAGGACAAAAGAGAAGAATTGTTCAAAATGGTGCAGAAGGAGGACGAGAGTCTGGAGGATTTTGTAGAAAGGCTTTTATACAATGTGCAAAGAGCTGGGTAGATGAACATGGGGCTAGATGTGCTCAAGATAATCCTGCTTCGCGGGATTAGGGATGATTGTCTAGCTATGTTAAAACTGTTAGGAAAGGGGGATATCACCTAGGAATCCTTCGGAAAGATTGTGGAATTATGTAAAATGTACTCCAGGGGATCCTCCCGGAACAACAGGTGGGACAAACAGGATAAGCTAGAACGTGATGTCTTCGACAGAACTCAGAATTCATCTAATGGAGGAGCCACCCATGCAAAGATAGGCAATCTCCTTGAAAATTTTAAAACAGAAATGATGATCTCTATCTCCTCGAAAATCGACGTCCTGAAGGCAAAACAAAAATAGGTAGTGGAGGACCTCACGCTAGGTGTGTTCTGCCCTCGATGTAGAAAGAACCATCCTCTGAGGGAGCGCCCTCTTGATAAAGTAGAGGTGTGTTAGCTGTGCGACCTAAACCACGACATGAAAGAATGTCCCTCACTTCCCCAAGTGAAGGCTGTCCTGCAGGAATCAACTCTAGAGGTGGAATCATCCTATTTCATTGCACAGAAGAAACCTTGGCACCCTCGAAACCAAGGTATGCCCCCAGACTCGTTTCCATTTTTGAATAATATGAGCAATTGGAATAATATGCAAAATGTGAATACACAGTTCCCTTCAAATTATGCTCAATGGAATCCTTCCCAACTTGCAATACAAAATTATAACTCATGGAATCCCTAGACATAGCCACCACACCAACCTACTTCGTGGTCTCCTGGATGGAGGAATTTCCATCCAGGGAACCAGTTTCCTCAACCACCTCCACCACAACATTCGCCATACTCTCCTCAATACCCCCAATACCCTCAATAACCTCAATACCCTCATCAGCAGTCGCAACTGCAGTTGCAGAACAATTCTGTCCCCAATGCATGAATATGACCTCAGCTGCCTGCTCAACCTAATCCTAACCCAAATAATAAAATAGTCCATCAATTGGAGACTATCAACATGCCGGCCTACTCCCTTTCCCCTATACCTTGCAATGATATTCATTTACGGCCAGGGTAAATAGTAGAACCTGTAATTACAGAAGATGATTCACCTTCTATGCATGAATAAGGGGTGAGTCTACAGCATACATCTGATACAATTCCTATTATTGAAGATGCTGAACATCCCATAGATGGGATGGTTAAAACACAAAATGATAAATCTGGTGATGTGCAGCCTACCCACCTAATTAGGCAACCACTGTACCCTGAGAGATTAATGCTACCAAGGACAGTGGGGGGGGGCAACCTCAGTTTAACCTCCTAGGAGAGTTAAGGAATCTTTATGTTAAAATCCCCCTCCTTCAAGCTCTTCAAGATGTACCTATTTATGCTAGAAATGTTCGGGACCTGTGCACCAAGAAACCAGGAAGGAAGCCCAGAGATCCTCCCACTGTTCACATCATAAGGAAATTATCTGCATTAATAATAGGAAACACCCCAGTGACTAAGTATGACGACCTTGGAAATCCCATTGTCACTGTGCATATAGGGCATACACAGATATCCAACGTACTAGTAGATTTAGGAGAAACGATTAATGTTATAACAATTGAGACTGTAAGAAAACTTGGGCTCACTAATCTTAGGCCAACCCCCACTTTTTTAGAACTGGCGGACATATCCACCATTAAATATAAAGGAATTCTGGATGATCTCATCATATCAGTTGATTCATGGGAATATCTTGCTGACTTCTTGGTGTTACAACCAAAGTCGTATCTAGGAGGACACCCATTAATCCTGGGAAGGCCTTGGTTGGCCACAACTGATGCTTGCATCAGTTGTCGATTTGGGTCTATGACCATATCTGATGGCACCAAGATTAAGAACCTCACCCTTTATCCTCCAGCTCAGCCAAATCTAGAAGCTAAAACCTCTTTTTGGATGGAGCCAGAGGAAGAGGAGGGTGTTCAGCCACTATTAACTATAGGGAAGGCCTTAACTTTTAAGAATGAAACGGAAGACGATGCTATTAATAATTTCATCAGTGAACCCACTTCATTCGATGAAGAAGTTTATCAAATCCTGAACATTACTCTGGGAAAGGAAGAACAAGAAAATCTCACAGAAGAAACACTAGTCGATGACACACACATAATCCCAGTATTGAAAAATTTGAAAAGTATTCCTATTGAGGTAGAGTCTAGAAAAACCTTGAATATTAATCCTAATCTCTCCTTAGATGAACAGAAGCGCATGATCAGTCTCTTGAAAGAACACAAGGGGGCCTTCGCTTGGGAGTATATAGATATGAGGGGTATTCCCTCTAACCTGTGCACCCATCATATTTATATTAAGAGTGACTCCCGACCTGTGTGTTAGCCTCAACGACGAATGAACCCCAATCCGAGGGACATAGTGAAGGAAGAAATTCAGAAACTCTTGGAAGCAGGATTTATATATCCTATTTTAGATAGCGAGTGGGTTTCCCCACTCGTAATTGTACCCAAGAAAAATGGTAAATGGAGAGTCTATGTCGACTATAGGGAGCTGAACAAAGCCACACAAAAGGACCACTTCCCTTTGCCCTTTATTGACCAAGTAATCAACACCCTATTAGGGAAGAAGTTATTCTCCTTCTTGGATGGGTTTAGTGGGTACAATCAGATTCAGATTGCTCCTGAGGACCAGGATAAAACTACCTTCACTTGTCCATGGAAAACTTTTTCCTATAGAGTGCTCCCCTTTGGTTTATGTAATGCACCAACAACATTTCAAAGAGCTGTAATTGGCATATTTTTTGAGTTAGTTAATGATAATATGGAAATATTTATGGATGATTTTACTCCTTACGGCAAGGATTTTGAGGAAGCATTGGAAAATTTAAAGAAAGTTTTAACTCACTGTGAACAGACCTAGCTCTCTTTAAGCACTGAAAAGTGCCATATGATGATGAGTGAAGGGGTAGTATTGGGGCACTTCATCTCTGTCAATGGAATTCAGGTGGACCCCTCAAAAATCAAGGTGATAAAAGATATACCTACTCGTGCAACTCAAAAAGAGGTGTGAAGTTTCTTGGGGCATGTTAGATACTACCGAAGATTTATAGAAAATTTTTCCAAACTTGCTTCTCCTTTTCTTTCTCTGTTAATGAAGGATGCACAGTTTGTTTGGAGTGAAGCATGCCAGACAACGTTTGTTAAGCTTAAGGAGAAGCTGCCCACAACTCCTATCTTAAGAGGACCTAATTGGACCCTACCCTTTCATATTTCTTCAGATGCTTCTGATATTGCCATTGGAGCAGTTTTAGGACAACAGGATGGTCAAGTACCCTATGCAATTTATTATATTAGTAAAAACTTAGCCCCTGCTGAACTTAATCATACTGTCACTGAAAAATAATTCTTAGCTATCGTTTACTCCATTAATAAATTTCGACATTACATTACTGGGTATCCTACGTTTGTGCACACTGACCACTCTACCATTAAATATTTAATGAACAAACCAGTCACTAATGCCAGAGTGACCAGGTGGCTCTTATTATTATAGGAATTTGATATTACCATCATAGATAAACTTGGGAAAGAAAATGTTGTCGCTGAATTTTTATCTCGTTTCACTAATAGTGATGATAATTTGCCTGTTGAGGACTCTTTTCCAGATGAACATCTATTCTCACTTTCAGCTCATTCCCCTTGGTATGCAGACGTCACTAATTATCTGGTTGCAGGAAAGCTCCCACCACATATGTCTAAAAGAGAAAAGAGGAAAATCATCCAACAAAGTGCTAGGTATTGTTGGGTAAACGTTCATCTCTTCTACACAGGTCCTGATATTGAGATTAGAAGGTGTGTAAGGGAAGATGAAATCTTTCATATACTGAAAGCCTATCACGATGAACCTTGTGGGGGACACTTTGCAGATAGAAGAACATGGCACAAAGCGCTGAGGATGGGCTACTATTGGTAAAATCTTTTCAGGGATGCTAAAAGGTATGTTCAATCTTGTGATAGATGCCAAAGGATGGGCCAGCCCAACAGATCAAACCAGATGCCTCTACAACCTCAAGTAGTAGTTGAACCATTTAATAGATGGGCCCTGGATTTCGTTGGCCCTATCAGCCCTCATTCCAAACAGAAAGCCTACATTCTAGTCTGTACTGATTATATGACCAAGTGGGTAGAAGCTGTAGCTTTGGCTAAGGCTAACGACCAGGATGTGATTGGTTTTCTATACAGTGAAATATTTACCTGTTTTGGGGTACCTAAGGAAGTAGTTACCGATGGGGGACCGCAGTTTATGTCGCATCAATTTGAACCCCTGCTACGGATGTATCAAGTTCAGCATAGGGTAGCTTCACCTTACCATCCCCAAGCCAATGGCCAGGTGGAAAGCACTAATAAAGTTATTAAATACATCCTTACCAAGACAGTTAAGAGCCATCGAAAAGATTGGGCTAACAGGCTTCCAGAAGCACTGTGGGCATATCGCACCACTTGGCGTAACACCATAGGTTTCTCTCCTTATGATTTAGTGTATGGAAAAAGTGCCATCTTTCCAATTGAATTTGAAATCAAGACCCTGAAGACAACCACCGAAGTGAATCTGGATGTAACTGAAGCCCAGAGAAGAAGATTAAATCAACTAAATGAGCTGGACAAGAATCGGTTAGCTGTAGTAGACCAGACTATGTTAATTCAACAACAGAGATCCAATTGGCATGACCGATTCATTAAAAAGAAGGTCTTCTGTGAGGGAGACTGGGCATTACTATACGATTCCAGATTCAAAAGAGATTTCAAAGGAAAATTACGCACAAGGTGGCTAGGCCCATACCTGGTAGACATGGTATTTGATAATGGCACTGTTCGCTTGGTGACCATTGATGAAAACTACGTACCATTATTTGCTAATGGTCACAGGCTGCGACTATACTGTAAGCCAATTTCAAAGGATGCATTTATCTCACAAATTGCTGCTGACCCAGATTATCAGCTAGCACCAGGGTAGGAACTTCTCTCTGCCTCTGTCAATCCTTAATTGGTCATTGTAAATCATGCATCAATCATTGTACATAAATAATTGTTGTTCTCTTTATTTTTGTTTTATTATATTATGTTCTTTTCCTTTTGCATTTGATCTTCTTTGTTTGCTGTTGTTTTTCCAAGAGTTGCAGGGAAGTGCCCAGGGGTATGATCAGATTGGGCCTGTTGAATGGGAGTCATTTTTTTGTGCCTTCCCATGCCATATTTTCTTTTCCTTAAATAAATTTTTTCGACGGCTGCGACATCTTTCCCGGCGGCCGTGACCCTTTTTCCCGACGGTTGCAACATCTTTCCCGGTGGCCGTGATCCTTTTCCCGGCGGCCATGATCCTTTTCCCAGTGGCCGTGACCTTCTTTCCTGGCAGCCGTGATATTTTTCTAATGGCTATGACACCTTTCCCGACAGCCGTTATATTTTTCCGATGGCTACGAAACCTTTCCCGACAACCGTGATCTTTTTTCGACAGCTGCGACATCCTTCCCGACAGCCATGATCCTTTCTTCGATGGCCGCAACATCTTTCCTGGAAGCTACAAATCCACTATATTTGGATGATATTTCCAGCATTAAGGGCCGCGTATCTGCTTCAATTTATTTATAGCCTGCAGTGGTAACTCTTGTGTTATTAGAAAATTGCTTTCTACACCATTAATTCCTCTAGAGATGGCTCTGATTCCTCCTCCTCGTCCCGGCAATCTGGTCCATAAGGTGACATTTTTTCGACCATTTGGACGCGATGGTTTGTGCTTCACTGGAAAAAATAATTATTGCAGTATCCCGGTTATAATGATTATAATTAATGACTACGCACAAGTTCGGCTTCACAATGTTAGCAACCGTACGTTCCATTACTCTCTGAAGGATATCCAGCACGCAGTCTCAAAGGTATGGCTTTGATTAATCACATGATTAAGTATTGATATGATTTAAAAATTTCAGTCGTACCTCTATTTTTATGCCCATTATTTCCTGATTAACTCTTTTCCCATGCGACGTAAAGACTAATAACCGCCACCTTCCCCAATTCGGAATGAAATTTCAAATAATCTGGTGTGCTGAAAATTTCCAAATTTGCCCAACATCTCCTCTCAGTGATCCGTGCATCTTTTGTGCTGTAACCTCCATTGTCGGAGTCTGTAATCTGTTGAACAACAAACTCAGTCTGAAGCCAGAACCATGGGGATTCCAGCTCGTTATGAACCTTCAAATACACAGGCGGTCATGAGAAATGCTGTGGTCTTCGCCATCTTTCAAGCCGCTGGTTGGACGGAATTTTTCGAATGTCTAGATGGATTCAACCATGAAGCAGCCTTACAATTTGCTTTGAACCTCACAGAAACTTATTCAGAGGTTTGGGGGTTGCGCATCAAAGTTTCTGAGGCCATTATATCTGAGGTCACTGCCATCCCTTAGGTGGTAAGGGATTGGTTTGGATGTCAAGTCCCCACTACTACAGCATTGCAAGATTTTTTAACAAAGGGGGAGCAGGTTCGCACGTCAAGAAGAGGGATAGCACTGTAGTCATTGCCGTAGCCATGGGACCAGGTTGCTGTCTTCCTTAAGAAATATATCACTTGTGAAGGTAGGTACCAAACCATTTATAATTCTGAACTGCCTTTACTATCTCATCTCTGCCATAGGATTCTGTTGAACATTCCATATTATCTGCTTCATGATTTGCATCATATGGCAGGGTTTGTTCAAGCTGCTAAGAATCCAATCGCCTCACTGACCCACCATGGCCTCATCAAATTAATTATTTTGAGGACCCCTGCTCAATATAATATAACCTGGGAGCAATTTACAGCTCGATCTCAGGAACCCGCTCCTTTGCCCGATGTCCCAATAGAACAAGAACAGGCCCATCCACAGCTAGGGGGACATGAACAGCAACAGGAGGACCAGATCCCCTCCAATGTAGTTGGGGGGGGAGATGAAATTGGATCAGAAGAAGATCAACCAAGGGAACAAACAGAGAAATTGAGAGAGGATGTAGATAAAAATCTTGTGAAAGACCCAAATAACAGGGTAGCTCTGACAGCAGAAGGTGAAATTGGAGCAGCACTAAATGCTGTGACAATTGAACCCGAAGGTGACAGAGCCATAGAAATGGAAGGAAATATTGATATGGTGACCATTGAATCCTCACCTAAGTGGGGATGAACTTTGATTGAGGAAGAACAACCTGAGGAACAAGAAAATCCTAGAACTGGGGACATTCCTTCTACCTCAGCTATGAATCCTGATATTCCAGCACCACAAAAGAAAAGGAAGACATCAATTGATGAAATTAAGATAACCCCACCAATAAGAAGGAAAATAACTAGGTCAGTTGCAGCAGAAGAAGTAGCAAGAAAAATATGGGCAACCTTAGAGGCACAGATTGAGTTCCCCACTCTTGAACCTAGGCCAATTGATGCCCCACAAGGGCCAGTCGAGGAAGAACCCCAAATTGAAGGACTTCTGTTTGAGAATATGCTATTAAAAGAGGAAGTCCAAATACTTAGAAGGGAATTGGAAAATTGGAAAGAAGCATGCAGGAAATAGGGTGAAAGGAAAATGCACACATTGGTGGAGGCTGCGGACCAATTGGAGGGACCAAATTCTACTGAGCCTGGCAAGGAAGAAGAAAGAGTGGTCTGCCCCACCTGTGGAGAAATATTTAAGGAAGTAGGCCACAAGATTGTAATTCGTGCCTGTACAACACAATAGTATGCACCTATAATAGAGGGAGCTACAGAACAAGAAGATGCTGTCACACAAGAACCAACATCTTTGAATATTCTTGCTGAAGTTGCCACCAACTTTGGGACAGAGGAACCAAGGGATGAAATCATTCTTGATAGGGGGGAAGAATATTGTACTTTGACCCTGAAGTGCTCCCATGACACATAAATTATAGAAGTGGAACCACAAAGGCAAGACAATGATGAGATTGAACAGGGTGCTATCACACAAGAACCAGCATCCCTGAGTGTGCTTGTCCAAATGGCCGAACAGATGGGAGAAGAACTTGGGATTGAGGACACTCTGGAGTTTAATAAAGAACTCTATACTACAACTCCAAAATGTTCCCATGACACAGAAATCATAGAAGAGGAACCACAAAAACAAGGAGATGAAGAAGTGAGCCAGGATGTTGTCACACAAGAACCAACATCCTTGGAGGTTGCAACAAGGACTCTTGAAATGCAACTAGAAGATAACCCTGAAGTGGATATCATCCCTAATATGCATTGGAGTGAAGATGAACAAGTCCAAACACAATCCTCAAGCAATCAGTGAAATCCTTGAGGAGCGGCTGCACACTGAAGAAGACATTCAATCTCAGGAGCATAAGGAGAAATAAGACACTGTTACACAAGAACCAGTGTCTCTAGGAGTGATGGATGTGGCTGTTGAAGAAATTCCAGAGGAAGTTGTTGTCACACAAGAACCAGCAACTCTCAAAATAGCTTCAGATGTGCAGGGTGCCCGAAAAGAAGACACTGTTACACAAGAACTAGTGTCTCTAGGAGTGATGGATGTAGTTGTTGAAGAAATTCTAGAGGAATTTGCTATCACACAAGAACCAGCAACTCTCAAAATAGCTTCAAACGTGCATGGTGCCCAAATAGAAGACACTGTTACATAAGAAATAGTGTCTCTAGGAGTGATGGATGCAGTTGTTGAAGAAAGTCTAGAGGAAGTTGCTTCAGATGTTCAGGGTGCCCAATGGGGCACATCAAGCGACAAAGTGAGGACTGAGTCCCTTAGAAATTTCATCGACCTGGACTCAGACAAGGAGGAACATCATAAAGAGTAAATCCTGAACCTTACAGCAGAAATCTCAATTCTAAGAATGGAGGTAATCAAATGGAAGAGCTAGGTGGAATAATTCCAGGAAGGGATGATTTCTCTTATCGAGCACAAAAATATTATCAGGGGATTGGAGGAGAATTGGGCAGAAGAACGTATGACCCAGAGAATTCGGGACGAATAGCTACAGAGCAATTTGAGGGAGCTGAAAAAGTTCCAATTCATGGAGAAGGAAAAAGAGCAGATGTATGCTCTCTCTCAAGAACTCCTAAGCACCAGGATGCCTTCTTCCTCTTACCCCGTCTTCCTGTTTGAATAGTTTGTTTGGTTTAAGTTGAGAGCTGTGAAAGAAGGGAGGTCATTTGAGATAACGAACTCAGCAAATTTTTTGAAAACATTTTTTGGAAGTAATTTTGAAGATCAAAATTTGTTGTGTGAATTATATTTGCATGAGATGGCTTGCCCTCTGGATCGCCATTCAAATCTTGTCCCTTTTTCAGGGGATGTTCAACTGAGGGTTTTGCTTCTTTTGTGAGCAATCATGATCAGTGGGAAATGTCTTTTCAAACCTTTTCTCACAATGAAGTTCACTCTAACCTGTGGGTTCGAAGTGAGCCTCAGAATCCTGGTATTCTTCTTGCTCGGTATAAGAGTTTGCTTTCATGTCCTCTCCAGGATCGGCACATAATGGACCTTCAGGAGGAAGTGATTTCTACTTGCACCAACTTTATTTCCATACACAAACAAGTAGCATTGGAAGGAAGTAAGCACAGATGGTAGGTTTCCTCTCATATACTCAGAAGCCGAGACCCCTATTGTTTCAGGAATTTTGAACAGGCACTTTCTAGGGTCAAGGGCTATGTTGGATGTATCAGGGAATGTGGGGCTAATTGGTTGGGTTTTAAATTTAAATTCCCCCTCATCTGGTGGCCAAAAAAACCGTATAGAGTGGACTTCTCACTAACTAAGGAAGAGGAGCAGCGATGCTGGAGGTATTGGATTGCTCACAAAGGGTTCTTAGAGAGAGAAGGGGTGCCTGAGTTCCCCTACAACTTCTCCTCTCTTCACGAACAGAGCTCAGTACAAGATTTGGATTTAGAATGATGGAGGTTGATGCATGAGGATGTGCAATAGGATAGTTGGGGGGAGATGTTGAGCCCAGAAATGGCCTCTTTTAACCACCTTTAATTACCTATTCTTCTCCTATCCTACCCCATTCAGCATACCAATTAGACATGTTATCCCCACTCTACTCTTCAAACCACCAAGGTATGACTGGTAATTGCTTTATTTTATTAATACTTATGATTGTGATAATTAAGGCTGTGTATCTCTCAATGTGCTAACATATTATGGTTTATAAAGGTAGTTTGAGATAAGTGGACTGCAGGAAGATTGAGTTGAACAAGTCTCGAAAAGGATGGATATTCACTACTCAAGCTGATCCTTAGGCATCCTATTATCATCCAAGGCATGTGGTTCCAGTGCGAGATCCCAGACAAAGTTGTGACAAGGGGGCTATAACAGAATGTGCCAGATTTGGAGATCCATAGTACATTGCTGCTCGGGTGTAGTCGTCATCAGAAAATATCGCTACTCCTGGGGTGATTAATAGTTTTCCTGTGCTTTCTATTTTTTTATCATGCCACGTTTGTAACAACTATTGTTATTTAGGGAGCCTAAAGATCAGGGATCTTCATGGCTACCCCATAATAGGATCAAATGTTATGATCCACATGGTATAAATATGGAGAATTGTATCGACCCAGGGGGTTGCTGAACATATAATTCATTCATTGTATTAGCTGTGAGGAGGAATTATGTAATTACTCTGTCTTTTAATACAAGGAGTTACTTCTGATTTAAGGGTTTTATGCCTGTTCAGCCAGCATCTCTGTGTGAAAGATGGGCCCGCCTTCCACAGAGATTGCTTAGTTAAATTAGGAATTTTTAATTCATTTGTCATGTGATGTTATGTTAATTCTATTCCTTTCATAAGCAGCTGTAGTAAGTGTGGATTTACAGTGTGTTGTGATTGTATTCCTTGGAGATCTGTAGTGGTATAGTGTGACAGTCGACTGAGTAGGTAATTATATTTTATGCAATTCGTGTGGTAACTGTAACAACTCTGTTCATCCTGAGATATTTAGTTGTCGTTCTATGAATCTTTGCAACTTGTCTTTATTGTTATAATTACCGAATTTCATTCATGCACTTCATTTTCCTAGAGTAGCCGAACTCAATCTTTGTATTTGAATTCCTACATCAATATTCAATTTACGCTTGTGGTTTTCTAGAATAGTCAGATTGGATAGGTGAATTGATCATTCAGGGATGTGAATAGGATTTCCTTTCATCTGCAATTGAAATTTAGATATGATGTTTATCTTTCCATTCTTAGATCAAAGCATAACAGAAGGTAATTGTGATTGTAGTGTTTAGAAGATAAATGGGATTACGTAGATTCTTGGGATGAGCATAGTTGAACATAGGATAGTATTGTTCAATTGCAGTGACTTTGTGTTTAAGCATATACTGTGCATTTTATCCTTGAAATACAAGAATTTCGCGGGTTGACAATAAATATTGTACACTTTGTACGTTGGTAGTAATCTACTTGCATATGGGGTGCTCAACAATGATCAACCTCGTCTGTTAATATTGATATAGTTCTTGGAAATTAGTTTTTGATTTTTCATCCCAACTCCTTTTTTATCCTTCTCAATATTAAATCAATGAAATCCATATTAGCCGTAGATATCCGGAACCTTCATGTCTCCACCACACGATTTACAATCGTGAGGATGACTTAACTTAGGTAGTGTTGGGTTATCTCAAATGTGACTCCAAACTACGAATTCAACTTCCAAATGTGGATTTTCTCCTACCATGATCTAAACCATCTAAGAATGTATAGACTTAAGTCTCATTTATTATCGATCCTTACAGTGATTGATCATTGATCCAGAAACCTGCAACAAGGTTATTCTAAAACACATTCCATTCATGAAAAATCAATGATCTAATTGATTAATTCATGCCTTCTCTTTCATGCTGATTGATCAGGGAATCGATCAATCCTTGTCACCAACCTTGTTACTGATTTTCCATTTTTATCAAACCTGTTACTGATTTTCCTTTGTCATTGTTGAACTCATCCTGCTACCATATCTACTGGTTATTCCTTTGTCATTCATGAACACCTTTGACATCAATGCCAACTGTATTCTCAACAATACCCCCCTTTGGCATTGATGGGAACATCTAAACATTCTCCCCCTTTGACAATAATGACAAAGGATAACCTGCTATGATATTTAGGATTTCCTATCTTTCTTCTTTCTGACAACTCCCCCAGTCATGATATCTCCCCTTAAGATTGTGCTTCCTCCTCTACAATTTTTGTAAGGGCATTAATCCCATATTCTATATAATATGCTCAAAGGCTTCCTTAGGTAGTGCCTTGGTGAAAATGTCAGCAACTTGTTCTTTTGTGTCAACATAATCTAGTTTGACAACCTTCTAGGACACTTGTTCTCTTAGGAAATGATATTTTATTTATATGTGTTTTGTCCTAGAGTGCATGGCAAGGTTTTTTGACATATTTATGGCATTGGTATTATCAAAATTTATTATTATTGGGTGCTCATACTTCACAAGTAAGTCCTCTAGTGTCTTCTTCATCCCAATGACTTGGGTGCAACATGACACATCATCAATATATTCGACCTCTGCTATGGAGAGTGAAATGGAAGATTTTTTTTACTTAACCATGAAACAAAATATTTTCCTAAGAATAATGTTGCTCCACTGGTACTCTTTTGATCATCCACACTTCTTGCCCAATCTGCATCAGCAAATTCTTTTAAAGTAAAGTATTGACTTTTTGGGTACCATAACCCATACTCCATAGTAAATTTTTATCAGTGAGAACACTGTCTCATATTCAACCATGTTCCCCCCACATACTAGGTTCCAATTTGCCACTTCATACTTAACTCCCACAATGAAGATACAGGACCTCCATTAATTCACTGAGTTTAACTGCCTCTAACTGAGTTGTTAAATGATTGAATAGAACTTAATGGAATTTCATGTAACTGAATAAATCTGAATGTAACTAAACATAACTGAATGTAACTAAACAAAACTGAATTTAACTAGTGCTTCTCCATCAATTCCATCTTCAACAACCACTTTCCTAAATTAAGGAGTTGGTTCCTTAATTAAATGAACTTATTTTATTACAACAAAGAATCAACTAATGTCTTGTTAATTCGAGTTCACTTGGAGGCATACCTAATCAAGTCAATTTCTCTCTCTATGTATGTGCTCATATTAATTTTCTCTGCATGGTCCATATGTGTTTTCATTAATTCTATATCATATCATACTCATAAGAAATGTTTCAAACCTATGATCATATGTATTACTCCAAGTGATATAGTCACATGCTAAAGTAAATCACTCTAGGGGTAGCTAATCCCTATCAGACTTGTAGCACATGTTGACAATGACTAGCCATACATCACATAGTATATCCTCAAGACTTAATACAACATAAGTCATGTGAACTTAATATAAGTTTCAGGATTGATACAACACAAGTATCCGACCTTAACATAAGTTCATGATCTTAACATTACAAGCATGTCTCCTGAATAGGACTTGATCAATGTCCTAGCTTAATACAACACACACTCTTTAACTTCACACAATAACTTAGTGAACTTAATACAACATAAGTTCTGAACTTGACACAACATGTCTCATGGAGAGGATGTGAAATTAATACAACATAAGTTTCGGATTTGACACAACAAGTCTCATGGAGGATGACTCCCGATGCTATACATCTAACAATTTTTACACTTTGAGGGGGTCATTTGGGAACTTAAGGTTATATGATGGATTAGGATGGTTAGGATATTATTATAGACACAAAAAAGACAAGGCAACTATGATAGGAGGGTAGTTTATAAGGGTGCATTTTTATGCATGATATTTACATGAAAATATGACAAGGGTCTCACATTAGAAGGGGGAATTTAAGTTATAAATTTAATGATTAATTATAAAATTTAACTTAAATTTAGACTTAGGGAAACCATGTCCTAACCTTTTAATGTGTTTAAACCACTAGGACATTATAATTATAATGTAACCATGTGCAAAAGGAACTCCTAAGGATCTAGAATTCACTTTAACATTATAGAAGTGTCCATTGTGACCATATACATGAGATGTTTACACTACATTGATCAATAGGTCTCATGTGTTGTAGTCTATGGAAAATTGCACCTATGCAATGTCCTTGAATTGGAATATTTTGAATGACAAAACCTTGGATGATTTACATTCATGAAAATGTAAATAATATTAATCTAAGTAAACACTTAAGGGGCAGTCCCCACATGCAACCATCACATGGGAGATGAGTATGTGTGATAACTGTCTGTTTACATATACAAACACATCTCAATTACATCATTACATCAAATTAAATTACATTACTACCATGGATCACTTGATACAATGATACATTTTACAGGACTAGCTTAAACAAGCCATGTAATTGACATCATCTGGATCATCTACATCTTTTCAAATAGATAAGTACTTGTACATTAATCTAAGGGGTAACATAACCCTAGTACAACATTAGCACCACCCATTTGGATTACAATAATTGGATTATCCATTAAATACTCCCCATAGTAAACTTAATATTAGAACACTTCCCTGAAGAATTTATGCTGCTTCCATTTTTCAAAATTACTTGACACTTTGGTGTAAGTAAAGAAATTGAGAAGTTGGATTAATTTGCAATTAATGAAGTTATAGGTAACTACTAAAATAAATCAACATTGTTACATTTTTATTTTTAATATATCCTTCTAGCCTGAGAGTTTGAGGAGTGATTATTCCAACTAATGTATGTCAAGATATGGTTTTGGAGTAGAAGATTATAGATCTACCTCTTGACATTGTTCTAGTTGTAGATTTTCTTCCTCCTCACAATATATGTAGAATAATTTCTTGTCATTGCATTAACGCCCCTTACTATACTTGCTATCACAATTGAAAATGAGTCCCCTTGTTCTTATTTATTCCACTAGATGATGATTCAACCTTGTAAGATGAGTGAGGTTGTGGAGAGAAAAATTTCCCTCTCTATAGGTGTTAGTAGTGGCCCTTATAATAGCCATGTTTTTGTAAGTTTTTTAGTGAAATTTTCCAATCCTAATTTCCCAAGTTTTGTGTCAAATTTTAGAGTTCATCCACAGTTTCAATATGTTGAGTATGAGTGTTTTACATCACAATGACATCACTGTAAAATATGTAAGAGATATCACACATTTTAAAGGAAAAATTTAATTAACAATTCACCATGAAATTTGCGGCACATAAATTTTGGCAAACTGCCTAGGAAAAACCCATAAGGGGAAAAATTATTTTGGAGAGAGAGTAATTTTGTTTCTTCAGTGAAATAATGCAAAATAGAATACAACTTATATCAACCAAGCATACAGATTTTTAGCTTCAATTTTAGTGCCAAATAATCTCAAAATCTATGTAAATTCTTCTCTAATTGCATGTTGAAAGTACTGTACAGACATGTTGTAAATTACAATCAATTCATCCTTGAATTGTGTGCTGCATGTACAATCTAAATATCTCAGTATGCATGCTTGTTGTCTTAGCAAAAACACCCTCTAATTTTGTGCCCACTTTGCCTCAAAATTCATCCCAGCTACATTAAAATCATACGGACTATACGAAATTGTACGAATTATACAGATGATGCAAATGATATAGAATGTACAGACTATATAGTCTGTCAAAATCCATCTCCTTGAAAATCATGCCATCTTCCTTGGAATTCATGCTACTGTACCTTTAGTTTGATTTTCATGCTGCTATATAATATTTCACTTCCTAGGAATGTGACACATTCTCTCTCTCTCTCTCTCTATGTTGCTCGTCCTCTTCTTAAGTAATCGAATTTCTCTCTAGCTCTCTTGGTGAGTGAAAATGAGGAATGAGTGCCTTTTTTATTGTTTTCCTTGTATTTTCATTTCACCTTCTTGAGGTAGTTGAAAGGTATAATGTCCCCAAACTTTGTGATAATACCATGAATAAACCCATAGTCCTTTAGAAGCCTATGATTTCTAGTGGAATAAAAAATTAATTACTAAGGGGTTATTTTGATAAACTAATTACCCCATAGTATTTAAATTTGTAAAACATAGGATTAGAAATATTTCATTAATTATATATTATGAATATTTATTTTTTTGACATAGTAGATGAGCTAGGGGGATAAGGTGACAGCTAGTCCATGTGGAACCATTGAGTTTTCACCCTAAATGGAAACCAGGAGAAAATCAAGCAAGATCCAAAAATCCATGAAAAATATAGAAATCAATATAAAGCAGTCAGTAAAAAAATCAAGAACAAAGCAAGAAAGTGTCGAAAAAGTTGTCAGCATGAAAAGCATAAAACCTTAGGAAAACAAGGAGGGCGTAATTTCCAAAAGAGAGAAAGGAACGTCAATGTGAAAATTAGGGAAACCTTAGGAAAATTAAGGAGGGTGCAATTTCTAAAAGGAAGGAAAGCAAGTTAGTGGAAAACAAGGAAAGCTCCAATTCAACTCATGAGGGAGCATTGGTTTAGGAGAGTAGGTCACATGAGGAGTAAATTCAACCTAAAATCCACATTTCCTATAAAATAATTATAGAACACCCCTATCAATTATTTTGGCATTCTTATTTTTTGAAGGAGTTAGCTCTGATGCTTCTCTAGGGTTTGGAGATGTCCCCAAGCCAACTATGGGAGATGTGCCCCATAGGAATTGTTCTAGTTTTCTTGTATGATTCATGTGTAGCATGTGAAACCATTGAATTATGATTAGCAAGTCTGATCCAACCCATTCCCTGAAGGATTTGAGCCTACCAGGTTGATTCTTGGAATTGTATAGTTTTTTGGTGATCTGGAGGATTTTCTCTTATGAGGAATTAGTAGAAGGATTGCACCCCTCCTGTGAGAGTTATCAACTGATCCAATGTTTCTTTATATCAAGCATTCTTGATCCAATGTTTCTTTATATCAAGCATTCCTGTAATTTTATTACTTGCAATTTTCCTTACAGAACCAATCACTAAGCTTATGTGAAGTTAGACAAACTCCTATATGCATTAAAGTTGATTCAATAAATTCTAGACTCATTTCTAGTACCTAGTTTTGTTTGTTTTATGAATTGGACATTAATATTATAAGTGCATTAAGTTACTATGCCTAACATCCCTTAGGTACATTACATTGGTATTCGAGCTCTTTCCTCCACCCCCGTGGAAAGAAAGCTCATTTGAATAAATTTTCCACCATGAGGTTGGTACCTTTTGTGATTGAAGAAGAAGGCTATGAAGAGATCTCATGCGTTTCCTCAAGTAGATTCATTAGGGATGATGTTGATGAATTTTTTCTTCCTAAGGTGGTCTAAAGAACACTAGATCAAGGACCCACATCTAATCTAGTATTTTCTCATTAATAAATGAGAAAAATCACTTTCCTCTCCATTAAATATTTTCTCTCTCAATTACACTTTAATTTATATATAAAGTCACTTTATTCTCTAAAGTGCATTAATTATTCATCTCAAGTAATTAATACAAAAATTCAACAATTTTTACTTTCAACTTTCCTATACAAACTAAAAGAAATTTTCAATTATTTAGGTTTAAAGAGATGTGTCTCATATTGAATGCTCTCCTTTAAAGTGCAAATAAAGAGTTTCAACAAATTATCCTTTGGAATGTTCTTCATTCTAAGACTCAAATTTGAAACTACTTAATGTGCTCTGTAACGAAACCTTTTTACTTGATATTTGTCAATTAGCTGAAAAAGGTGTTGCTATTAATATCCTCATAATGTGCTATCAAGTCATCTGTAAATATAAACCAAGAGACAACAAAGTTAATTTTATGGTAATAAAGCCATTGGTTCTATACAAATTGATTATGTTCTAAATTAAATGATGAAATAGTTACCTTTTGTAAAGTTGGCACTTTATATAAATCAAATAATTACTCCATTTGGAATATCTATGTTATTGGGTCATTGCCATAAAAATTTCTCATATCAATCTTAGAGATGAAGTAGTTCCTTGGTTCCAAGTTGAACATAGGATTATTAGTATCTTGGAGTAATTTGTGATTAGGTGCCTGGTACTTAAGGTTCTTAATATCCGAGTATGATATATTTTTCTTTTGATATGATCATAAACTTAGGATCCCTATCAAAACTTATCATCTTAGGATCTCCATGCAAACAAAAAACTTTCTTCATACAATTATCGACAATATTAACAATCTTATAAGTATTTTTAACAGGTATAAAGCGAATTTCCTTTCTAAATTTGTCTACGAATACCATCATATAATCATTTTGCTTTTTATTTTTAGGCAGTCCTGTTATGAAATCAATACTAATAATTTCCCATTTCCAATCTGGGATTGGTAATGGTTGCAATAGACCTACTGGGTTTCAATGCTCAACTTTAACCTCATGGAATTCTATACATCTAGCTATGTATTCAACCACTTCATTTTTCATGTTGGGCCAAAAATAGTCCTTTCTTAATGATTGTTATCATCTTTCAGTAACCAGGATGTCCTGAGTAAGGACTCTTATGTACTTCATTTAAGATCAACAATTTAATTTCTAGTACATTGGGTACATATAATATGTTTTTATACAACATTAAAAAAATTTCATTTAAACAAAAATTTGTTTTTATATTTTCATATTCATTTTTTGTAACTTTTTCTCTTAAATTTTTATAATTTTTACCCATTTTTACTTTGTCTTCAAACTTATCGTCCAAATCTGTTTTATATCTACTAACATCGGCTATAAAATTCAGATTTTCATTTTTTGTTAAGGCACCAGCCACCTTATTCTCTTTTCCTTTTATATGTTTGATATCGAAATCATATTTTCTAAGAAAAGCTAACCATGTTGATTGCCTTGCGTTTAGATTTTGTTGATGAAACAAGTAATTTAAACTTATGTTATCATACATTAATAAAAATATTCTACCGATTATATGATGGCGCCACATTTTCAAGGCACGTATTACAGAAGCCAATTCTAAATCGTAGGTAGCATAATTCTTTTCATGAATTTTTAACTTTCTTGATTCATATGCTATTACATTACCTTTGTGCGTTAACACTCCACATATGCCCTCATTGCATGCATCAGTGCATGCAACAAAGTCCTTATTTGGATATGTTATTTTTAAGATAGGTGCAGTGGTTAATAATTCTTCTAACTTTTAAAAGCTTTCTTCACTTTTTAAATCCCATAAAAATATTTTTCCCTTTTTCTGTAAGGATGTTATGGGATTCATGATCCTCGAGAATACTTCTATGAATTTTCGATAATAACCTGTAATCCCCATGAACGGTCATACATCCGATACATCCTTAGGAATAAGACATTCCATTATTACTCTTATTTTATCAACATCCACTAATATCCCTTCCTTGGATATCACATGGCCTAGGTATTGTATTTTATATTTAAAGGATTTGCATTTACTGAATTGCGTACAATTTGTGTTCTCTTAAAACTTGTAATATTATTTGTAAAGGTTCATCATGTTATTCCTTTTTTTTTCAATAAATTAGTATGTCATCGACAAAAAAAAATACAAATTTATCCAAATACTTTCTTAGGACACTGTTCATTAAACACATAAAATATGCTGGAGTGCTTGTTAGCCCAAATAGCATAACTACAAACTCATAATTCCTGTAACAGGTTCTGAATGCAGTTTTAAATATATCTTCATCTTTAATTATGACTTGATGATATCATATCTAAAGTCTATTTTTGAGAATATCATTGCTCCGCATATCTGACCGAACAGATCATCTATGCGGGGCAATGGATATTTGTTTTTAATTGTCATCTTGTTTACCTGACGATAATCTATACATAAGCGTAAGGTACCATCTTTATTTTTAACAAATAAGACAGGTTTTCCCCAAGGGAATACACTTGTCCTTATGTAATTTTTATCTATTAACTCCTGTAGTTGTAGTTTTAATTCATTAAGTTCTAGGATATTCATCCGGTAAGGAGCCTTTGAATTGGGTACAACTCTAAGTACTAATTCAATAGTAAAATCCAAATATCTTTTCAGAGGTAATCCTGGAATCTCTTCCGGGAATACATTTGAAAATTCTTTTAAAATTGGTATATCGTCAAATTTTATTTTATCTTCTTTATTCATGTGTTCATCATTCATTACATGTACAACAAAAACTCTGCAACCTTTACGCATAGACTTTTTCATTTGTAAGGCTGAAATTTGTCTAACGAAAACTTTCCTAGGCATTCCTTTTACTATAATTGTTTCTCCTTTTTCATCTAAGCATGTAAATGTTTTCTCAAAGCAATTTAAACTACTCTGTGTTTTTCCAGCCAGTCCATGCCTATTAAAACATTGTATGATCCTAGAGGTAATACATTTAATTTCACTTGAGTTTTGAATTGACTCATAAAAATTTCACAATATTCAACATAGCTAACTACCTTTCTCTTGGTTCCTGTAGCTAACTAAACAAACCAATATTTTTGAAACTTATTCAAATGAAAATTACAACTTTTTTCTATACTACGTGACACATAGATTAAACTAGCACATAGGTCTATCAAAATAGAAATGGTTTTGTTCTTTATCATACCTTCTATTTCAACCATAGATGTTTGGTGATCAACCTGTCGATTCTCCAAATCTGCATTAATTCTGGGTATCTTGTTCGCTACGTCACCAACAGTTGATTCTCCCTGTATTATATACACATTGCTGAAATTCCTCTTCCTATTTGGATATTCCTTCGCATAATGAGGTCTATGACACTCCCAACATTTTACAGGTTCTCTTTGTTCATTATTTTTAACATGATTGTTAGGTATTTCTCTATTCTTTGCTACTGTAAAATTATGTTGTGTATTACTTTTAAAGTCTGTCCCCTGATAAGTGATATTAGGATAGTTTCAAGAATTATTTTCGAAATTTTTGTAGGACTTAAATCCCTTTCTTCTTTGTTCACAATTATTTGTTCTTTTAAACATCTGGTTAGGTACACCTTCTCTTTTATTTATGTTTTTTTCATAACATAAATTAGCCTTCCTCGTTGATTCCTCAAGGGTTTTTGGGTTGTCGTATTCAATTCTTCTCTTGAAGCTAAAAGGTAAACAACTCAAAAACCTTTGTATCTTAGGTTGTTCATCGATGATATAAGGTACGTATTGTAATAGAATTAAGAAATTACTACTTAGTTCCTTCATAGACATTGAACCTAGCTTAAGATCATAAAATTCCTTAGTCCTTTCTTTGTAATATTGTTCAGAAAAAAAAATTATTTTTAATTATTTCTTAACAGTCCTCCAAGTTACATACTTTTCTCTAATGTTTTTCACTCTTTTTATATCCTACCACCATATATCATATTTTCCAGTTAAGTTATAAATAGCCATTCTAGCTTTCATCATGTATGAGTAATTATAGATTTGAAAATACTTTTTCATCCCAGGCAGCCATGCCTTAGATTCTCCTCCTTTTTCCACCTCACCATTAAACATTGGGGGTTTTATCTTCTTAAACTCTCTTGAAATTTCTTCGTAAGGTTTATATTTTATCTTTTTAATACCGTTGTCACCATCACTGCTCTCACTAGAATATTTATGTCTCTCTGTGTGACCTAACATTAATTCTTGGGAAGGAATTACTTTCATTATTAGAGAATTTTAACTTTTTAGATTCACGCTTGTAAGATATAGTTCCAGATTCATATTCAAGTTCTTTTCTTTTATCCTTTCCTTTATTATGTAATTTATCCAACAATATTTGATTTAATTCTTCCCGTGCTCTTAGGATTCTTTCATTATCTTCCTTAACATTCTGCAGTTAATCATTTAAGTCTTTTATAGTTCGAAGTAATTCAGATGATTGATTATTTAGTTCCACGTATAAATTATTTGGATCATTATGATGTGATCCATTCTCGGTAGATGCCTCTACTCCTTTTGTTTCCTGCAAAATAAATATTTACATTTATATATAGAAACAATTTGTAAACATAAGTCAGTATTTTGTTTTCCTATTTTTGTATTGAGCATGCGATTTGAGCCAAACTTCAAGCCTAGTGTTTGAAATCGTGCTCTGATACCACATGTAACAACTCCAAAATTCTGTAAGTAAATTTTTTTTTGTTATGGAGTGTTTAGATCAATATAAGACCTAATTTGGTTTCACATAGATTTTAATAACTATTATAAACCATACATTCCATTTTATTCCTAGGACTTAGCTTATAACAAAAATTATGTAAAACTAATACTTAACAATTCGAAAAATGTTTACTCCATAAATTATTCATATGGCACTAGACTAGGATACTGTTTTTAAGTCTTATGATAAATTACTTGCGTTCCAAAATTTGATGTGTCATTCCTCCCTTATCGTATGTTACATTTGTGTGCTTATCTTGTTTTACCATAAATATGGAGTCGTCATGATTTAATGTCTTAAACCCCCTTCTTACTAACCCTATTTCGATACTAGCGTTACAGGGTTATAGGTCTTACTTAGCTTATGTAAGCTAATGCATTTTCTTTTAAATTGTATTAATGCAGGTGTTTCACATGTAATATTTTCCCCATCCCTTGCAAACCTAAACAACTAACAGACCTAAGGTGACAAATAATATACTAAAGGGAAACAATGATTTCACTCTCAACTATAGAGAGTGGGTAAAGAATTTATATCCAAGTGGAGGTAGATGAAATTTTTAGCGCCCACGTGAAAGATCGTGGTGCTTTCCAACAGAAGATAAAAGGTAACAAACCCTAAATCGATAAGCCAAAGGATTGGTTCCTCTGCATTGATTGAACTAGTGAGGAGAGTCGAGGGCTCTCGGCCCTTCTCAGCCCTTCCATCGTTGGAAAGAGAAAGAAATTGACCACACGATCTTTTACATCAAACTCCAACAATATTTATCACCACACCAACAGTATTTGACTCCATGCCTCAGCCCTTTGCAGAGATGGGTAAGTTGCTCAATCATTTTTTTTAGTTTCCTCCAAAAGTTTTTATAATGTTGAATTCCATTTTCCATAGTTTAACCTCTGTGCATTGTTGATTAGCAAGAGGTTTCGATTGAATGTTTTCTTGACAAATAATGGTTTGAAAAGAGTGATCTTGGTTGAGGGTAACTAGCATCGAAGGTTCTGGTAAGACCTATTAGCCTTGAACCCTACAGTCCTTGACGGTCTAAGGCTAGAATAGAGTTTCCTTTTTGGGTCTGGTTTCATTTGGGAGATGGAAGGGTTATACGAGCTCCTTCTTCTTGATGGTAAACGATCCAGTGTTCTTGGTCTTTAATGGCAGAGATAAATGTTGTTTTAGATGCCTTCGACAATGCTAGGGTTTATAATTTAAAATCCCCCATTTTGGTTACATACCATGGAGTCTGCGTGGGAAGTTGTATTGTGGTTGTTTATAGTTCTTACTGTAAATTTTAACAAAGTTTAAAGGCAAACATAGCCACTGTGATTTCGCTTCTATCTTCGTTTAATCCTTCGAAGCTTTTCGTACTGCTCTGTACATTGTTTATTAGTATCACTCTGTATAAAATGATATTTTTATTATTATTAAGTGAATGAAATTTTTTGATTGGTAACGACTACTGCATACATTTTGCAAGGAATGCCATTTTGGTTTTTAAAAATAGTTACGACCCATTCTATTTTTTTTAAATGGTTACGACTTATCTTTGTTGATGATATGTTTGAAATTAGAGTGCGAGCATTGTCAAAATGTTGCCCAATTTTTAGATTTTACGACTAGGATTTTTTCGTTGTAGTTTTGTTTATTATATACATTACTTGGAAATTTTAACCCTACAGGCCTTGAACCCTTGATCCATGTTAAATCCTTAATTGGAAAATTATTTTTGTTTAATATTGTGGTTAGCTCGAAGCTATTATTTTGTTAACTGTAAGTGTTTAACCTTAAATTGTTTTGAAAAATCAATAATCCTTTTGCCTATAGGAAAAATGGTACTGGGTGATTATTAAAACAATAAGCCTTTCGGCTATGTGAAGTTAATATTGAGTGAATTATTAATATGTATTTTTACTTTTATGGGTGAAACCTTTAGTCGAAAGCCATTATGTCTCGAATCCATATCTAATGTTTTTGGCAGGTTATAAATTTGATTTGGGGATTCACTGTAATTAACTATGACAAGACCTAACTGAAAAAAAAGAATTTGTGCTTGTGGAAAGACATCAATTTCCTTACTAAGTATGTTGATGATAGCTCTGTTTAACCTATTGGTTATTTCTGTATAAATTTATAAGAAAATAAAGAACGCTAGTCATTTACTAATTATGTACTACACTTAACATTAGGTGAATCTATATATATAATATGATACTGTTTCTAAGTAAAAATAAAATATAGTTTATGATTCCTACTATGGAAAACTATTGAAGCATTAGAATTCATCTTAACTTATAATTACAGGAATAAAAAATTTCCTACTTTATTTTGAAACCAAATAATAATCTTGGAAACTTTCATCAGTCATAAAATCTTTCAGGAATAAATAGAAAATGAATTAAAGATAATAAACCAGAATAATATAGAACCTGTTAACTTTCAAAGGGTATAAATATCCAAAGAAAACCGTTCCTCCCAACCGTCTCCTGAAAGAAGCCAAGATTACTTTCTTTAGGACCCCCGAGCATGTTCATTGAACCACCAGGACAGATATACCATGTAGAAGCTTGTTTTATCCTCTCTATAACTTAGTAGTCAAATTTGCAGTCAACACTCCATCAGTTCACTTTAGCTTTTCCCTCATCGAATTCCTCTTGTGTGCCTACGTTTTCAGTTTCCAGCAATCCACAAGGTTCTAATATCTAGAATTGTGTGTGAGCCTCCTGCTCATTCGATGGATATATATGTTATTTCCTAGGTATTTGGGTTAGTTTGTAATTTAATGATCCATATGCTCAGTTCCTCCTTTCTTGGGAACATGACCACAATTATAGGGAAGTTTTCTCCTGCATCAGCTGGAAAGTGAATGTTGTTGCTTCCATTTGTCATTTTTTACTTCTACACCAGATCATTCCTCCTAGTGGGTCAGTGAACACTCTTCAACATTCCTCTTTGTATAGGCGTATCTTCTTTTAATTATTAATAATAAAATATTCAATTACAGTCATCTTTGACCATCCCTAGTCAACAACATAAAACTTTACAATAACTTTAAAAGTAATGTCTTTTCACAACATAAAATACTTTTAGTTATAGGTGGGTTACAGGTTTTGATAAGATGGGCAAGAGGAGACAGTAAAATTCAATCCTTGCTCCTTGATCATTGGATGGGGAAAGTAAGAACTATGATCACTTGTTTTCACGATATATCCTTTCATCGTGTCTTTAGAGAGCATAATTGCATAGCAGATGCACTTTCAAAAAAAGGTATTGGGGGAATGGATGGTCTCCTCCACTTAGAGTTTTGGTCCAATGGTATGCTAACCCATAGGAGTAGGATGAATGTTACTTAAGAGGACCCCTGAATTAAGTTCCCGAGTAGTGTAGTTTTTTGAACTATACAATTTTCAGCTCCATGACTACTGATATTTAGATTCTATGTCTTGAGATAAAATTTCCTTTGGAAATATGTTTTATATTGTAAAACTTGAATATATGCTAATCTAGATAGTAACTGATTTTCAGAGATGTGAGCATTATTATGACACTCTTAATGTATATTATGACGCAACTTTTACATATGAATAAAATTATGAATTTCCAACTTTGAAATAAAAAAGGTGTAAATTGTTATAGAGTGAAGAACACTTGTTTATAAACAAAGTGTAAATTATTATTAGTGAAGAACACATAGTACCAAGAGAAAGAAGATAATTTACAAGGAAAGAAGAAAATTCAAATAATCGATACTAGGTAAATTAACCATTTTCATTATAAAGCCATATCAAATCAATTAATAATCTAAAATGTTCATTACATGGATCTAATTTAAATAATTTTAAAAAGTTGATTACGGTGATTTAATTTAAATAATTATAAAATGTTCATTAAAAGGATTTAATTGAAATAGTTCTAAAAAGCTAATTACCATGATTTAATTTAAATAACTCTAAAATGTTCATTAAAATGATTTAATTTAAATAATTCTATAAAGTTGATTACAGTGATTTAATTTAAATAATTCTAAAATGTTCATTAAAAGGATTTAATTGAAATAATTTAGTTTAGCCGATTAAAAACCAAGGTTAATTTGAATAAAGCATAAACAAGAGGCAATACAGTGAAGTAGACATACACCCAACAGGGCATACACCCAATAGAACATGGTATACATACCTATATATAGTTGAAGTTGAAGTAGCAACAACGGTTTGATTTGATTTGATTTATTGATGGAAGGAGGGATTCACTTAGAGCAGGAATAGGAGCATCAGAATGAATGTAATTGAACATGGCAGCTCCGCAAAAGGGGTTTCCTATCTCACTCGTAAGGAAAGAGAATAATCGAACATAGCGGCTCGCATCTCATCCCAATAGAATAGCTCTGGAAAATGAGGTTCCCCATTTCATCCATCATAATAGAGCATAACTGAACCCTAAAGGGAAGGGGTAAAGGAAGAAAATGAATGAGATTTAATAATAATAAAATGTACCTGACATCGACAGCTCGACCACACATAATGAAGGATTTTGGAAGAAGATCAAACTGTACCTGACGCTTGAATCCTGACCACTTCCTCAATTCTCTTGAAGTGTTTTCCCCAGTGGATGAATCCATTGCCCCCCACACAAGATTGACATTAAACCACTCATGCGCAACCTCAAAAACCCAAGCACACAGACATAAACGAACATATAGAAATAACTTACACATCACTCACTCATTAAAGAGGAGGAGAAGGAAAGGTTGAAACTGGGTGAGATTTCAATGGATATACAAATTTCCTCCCCTCTGTCTTTCTCTGTCGAAGAGACGGTTACTAGCTAGTTCGAAATTCATGCTTATTGAAGTAATTTCCATCCTTGCTTTTTTGGTTTTTGAAGGTTTTTTCATTTTGCCTTTTTTTTTGCTTTTTTGAAATTCATGCTTTTTATTTTTCATTATTGAAGAAATTTGTTTTTTTTTTGTTTTTTTCTTTTATGAGGATTTTTTCTCTCAAACAGACAGTTGATTGATGGTGTTTTTTTTTTCTTTTTTTATATCTTTTTTGCTTTTTTGCAGGATGTTTTTCTAAATACAAATGGGGAGATATTAGTGCATTTCATTCTATTAACCAGGCTAATTTCTATAAATTGAGTGCTATAAATGACGATATAGAGTATTTGGAGAATAAATTCCATGAATATTGTTGGAACTAGTCCAAAAGAACAAGTAATCTTTCCAATTGCAGTCTTCTATATACCTTATGACAATTTTGTGTGCACAATAATAGTAGTCCATTCCTCAAAGCAATTGATGATATGAAAGAGCATAATTGTGTTATGCAATCAATTTTAAAGGAAGTGATGGCTTGCATGATTGGATTCGTAGGAAGAAATATCTGGAGTAGTAGTAGTTGTTAGATTCACAGGAAGCAACATCTGAAGTAGTAGCAACTGTTCTCTATGTATGGTAAGAATGTTTTTATTTTGTTATTTCAAGAATCACTATTTCTATATGTTATATGTTTTTTCTTTCCGTTATCCAAAATTAAAAATATAATAATGATTACCATATAAGATCATTCATGGTTGAATATTGAAAGTGGAACTTATACCATTTTCAACATTTAATAGTACATAACATATGCTCGAATTCTTTGTTAGTAGATTGGTACTTTGTTATTTTCAAATTAGTAAATCATTATGCTAGTACATAAAAGGATATTTTGGAATTACCATATTAGTGGAATGATGCTCTCTAGTGGAATGAATTACTTTATTAGAAGAAATACCCTTAGTGAATTTTAACCTCCCCGATCATTTAGTGGTGCTGGGCTGGTAACTAGTAAATGTTTTATATGTTTAAACCATTTTTCTTATTGGGATGGAAATTAGTCATTTTTTGTTACTGTGATCCTTCCTCTAGTAAAGGAGACATGTAATCATAATTCTTCAACTAGAAGAATGGGACTTAGTCAATATTCTAGCTGAGTCAACTCATAGATTCTTTTCCTTTGGAATGCTTTATGAATAGAATGGCACTTAGTAATTCTTAGTTCAATTTTGTTTCTTTCTTAAAACTGACCAAACTTGGCCTTTGAACTATATAAATCCATTATGGATTTGTTCTTACTCAGGGAAAACTGTAATGATTAGCAAGTCACAAATGAGGTTCATCATTTCCCTACTACACTTAAATAGTCTTTGATGGTCAACTAGCCTATCAATTACTGGTCCAACTCTAGGGTTATTGGGTATTGCTTCCTATTGAATCATCCAGAATCCAGATTTGATTTCATTTCGTTCTTTATTTCTTTATCATCTTCTATCTCTCCTAGCTCTTTAGAACTTCTTGGATTTTTTTTGAGCTGATAATTAAACCTATAAGTTTCGTACTCTTGTTATTATGTATCTCTTACATCTTGGTGATCAAAGTAACAAGTTTGATTTCTTTTGTTCTTGCTTGCTTTATCAGCTTCTATCTCTCCTAGCTCTTTAGAACTTCTTGGATATTGTTTGAGTTTATAATGAAACCTACTGGTTTCTTACTCTTGTTATTCTATATCTCTTATATCTTGGTGATCAAAGTAACATGTTTGAGATGTCCTAAAATTTTATCTTGCTAGTGGTAAGCTGGAGTAATTACTTTCAACCTAAGTATCTCCATCGTAAAATGGTTGAAAGAAACCACGGGAAAGAAATCACTCGGTGCATATAACACATCCAAGCAATTTGTTCCAACCTATCTCAAATGATCACAAAAATGTTGCAATTAGATTCACATCCATTAAAATGATCCTCCATCATCATGAATTCTTGCCAATATGTTGTAAGAGCACATATGCTTCCTTTACTAGTGGAATGACTATTTGTTGATGTATGTCCAATTATTATTTGAAATATTTGGCTGTCATAAAAAATAAGAAAAGTGAAAATATTACACTGGTGAAACACATGCATATCTGATAGATTTATGTTAACTCAATCCTTTTAAGTGCAGAGAGATTTTGTTGAAATTTAAGGTTAGGTTCAAAATATAAACAAAACAAAACAATGTTAGATTCAAAATAATTTCAATAAATTTGATCTGCAATAAGATTAAACATAATTTTAGTCTCTTTCAACTTTAACGCTCTGTTGGTCACTAGTTAAGGTTGATCCAACTTTAACACTCTATTGGTCATTGTGTTAAAGTTGGTCCTTGAGAGGATTCACCAATTTCCATGTACAATAACAAAATAGTAAATAAAATAAATAATGTACAGAAGATAAAAATTCTAAAGAATCATAACCATTATTAGAATCATCCTTATACTAATATATTTTTAAGTTTGATCTTGTCACCGAAGGAACAAGTCAATATAGGTAAACACGTTACGCACCTTGAGAGAGAGAGTTTAGGTAGAAGTAAATATACCTTAGATTATTTAATCAAATTAGCGGCTTAGTCATACTTGGTACAGTCATGCTAAGCATAGATACACAATAATACAAAGCAATGACACACAGTTACAGATAAACTTCACACTGGGAAGTGACCCATAGTCATAGTGAGTAAGGAAAACCTATTCACACTGCAAGGGAGTGCAGACACATTGCTACAACAAGATATAAAATCATGATGCCAAGGAAAGTAGCAATAAGCCATGATATAGCAGCAGAGAAGACCAAATTGCAGTTATGCTGAAATAACACACAAAGGGTGGATATTGCTGGAAGGATCACACACGTGAGTAGCGAAGGAGACACATGTTATCCTAGTCACATGGGAGATGGTGTAACATGCAGAGAGTAGTGAAGGATGCAAGTGATCCCTATCAAGCATGAGATGGATCACACAGGGAGCTAACCCAGTCCGAGAGCTATCCCAGTCATGCAGGATTCGCACAGAGCATAATAGTGGTGAGAAAGAGAGATGTGTGGGACAAGCATCAGAACAATCATGTGGGAGATGTATCACATAGGGAGCTACTTTAGTCATGCAAGAACCCCGTGGAACAAATAAGTCACGGGAAAGAAAGATGAACAGGACAAAAAACATAACATGCACACAGGATATGGATCACATGCAGGAAGACAATCATGCAGACAGTCATGATGGAGGAAATGGATGCACCACGCAGAAGCAATCACCGTGGAGGATGCAAAAGGATCACGCAAATGCAATCACCATGGAGGAACACACAGACATGGCTGACGAAGTTAGCAATAGTGGAGAGCTAAGGTAAGAGATGGATACGAAGTATATGTCTTCAATGATACCCCTTTTCTTTATATATAGGTTAGGGTGTTTAAATAATACAATGTGAGTCAAACACTTAGGTTTACTTAGGAATAAGATAAAATCAAGTGGTACAAAAATAAAACATAAAATAAATAAATGATGTAAAAATAAAAAGCTAAAACAATAAAAGTTCCAAAGGTTATAACATAACACCATAAAATAAATGTTTAATGGTTTTATAATGAAACCATAAAGTAAAATACCCATAGGATAAAATAAATGGTCAAACAGTTTTTAATAATACAAAACCAAAAGTAAAATGTCCAATGGTTTTATAATAAAACCATAAAAAATAAGTGGGTTAAAGGTCCTTTTTTTAAAACATAAATTAACCAAGTAAGGTAAAGGACCAAGAGTTAACCAAGGGGTCACAATAAGAAAACAACCCACATACACACAAGATAAGGTGAACCATTAAAGGTGGAAAAAAAACTCCTTTATAGGACGAACAAGACCAGTAATATTTTTTCTCTCTTAAGGTACACACACACACACAGATATATATATATATATATATATATATATATATATATATATATA